>CM076575.1:657593113-657775333 GCA_034641835.2 Pinus albicaulis | reverse complement strand
GGGGTCCAGGGGGGGGCGGCATTAGTCAATCTGGGCCGTTCATTAGGCAAATGATTTGACGGTAGAAGTTATGTTTAGATTAGGGTTTTTTTCCCTAGAAGGTAACCCCCTTGTATATATGAGGGCATTGTATTACGGCTGTGGATTATGAGTGTATTCTCGGAGCGAGAAACAGAGAGGGAGACTGAGAGAGAGAACAGAGGATATTACAGCGGATCTGCTGTAGGTTTTGTCTCTTCAATTTTGCTGGATAATAGAAAGGAAGGACTAGCTGTTCGGGGTGGACGTAGCCCAAACTGGGTGAACCACGTATATCTGTGTCTCTCTGGTTTTATGTGTTTTGTGTGCTTGTATTTTCCGCATATTTTATGTGTTTCATTGCTCTGTAATATTTAATTTTCTAACATTAGTGAATGTGGCTAAGGGTCTCCAAAAGGAGTTGGAATTGGGAATATTTTTTGTTAGAATGGTTATGGAACTATACAACTATATTTTTCCTATTATAAAATAAAGGGACTTGGAGGATTTTCTTGAATGAGGCATGATATAGTTGAGGTAGATTCCTTATTTAGACTTGGTCATAAAATTTGAGGATAACCCGTGATTAAGGTTTAACGAACACATTAACACATCAAAATTTTTGTGTGAATGAGGGAATTAATATAGAAAATAGCTAAATCATAATTGGAGCCATGAAGTCCCCTAAGAAGCATTCTAAGTAAATTTTCTCCCTATTTTTATTAATATGAGAGAACTTTAAATCTGGGAGTTGTCATATTATTACTATGAAAAGGAAAACCCTTCAACTCAAACAAGATGGAGAATAAATCTCCAAGATTTCCATGAGAGGTCATTAACGAAATTATATGGTTAGTAGAAGCATGCTTACAATAGAAAACTATGGATATATGCACTCTCAATGGTTTACCAAATAAGTTTTATCCCATTGACCATGTCTAATCTAGAGAATATCACGGATTGAACCTATAAAGCTTAGGATTATCCTTGGGAAAAATTGAGGATTGATTGCCAAAAATTTAAGGATTGGTGGTCTTAGATGTTACAGGTCAATTTTGGCATCATCCCAGAACTTAGATCAATATCCATTAGGTTCTATAATACTCTAAATTAGTTACTACATGCCCTAAACAAGTCATCCTATTGATGGTCTTCTTCCTTGAAATTTTCACTGCTTGGATGCTAGTTGAAGTGCCCCATTGAGCCATCAACGCACCCCTAGACTGCACTAAATGCTTTGCAGAGCATATACTCCCATGCAAGTCTATGTGGCAGAGGATCTAGGCCCACTCAAGAGTGTGTTGGTCGACTGGGAGCGACTTGTTCATTAGATTCTAGGAATATTCCCAACCTCTAATGGCTTCTAGAAGTTGTTCCAGCTTTCACCTCATCTGATAGCTTTGAATATGGACACCATGGAGCCATTGAACCTCTTATCCTCATATTCCCATGAAAAAGGAAACCTCTTCATCCATCTTTGGAAAAGCCATTCAATGATTCATTTATGTCAAAATACCTTCATCTACTTATAAATAGAGCACTGATCATAGTGCACAAGAGAGAAAGAATTTGTATTCAGTAGAGTTATGCTGGTGAGATCACAGCTCTTCGAGGTATTGTGCATGTATTGTTATGATGTTGAATTGATGATGCTAGTGTGATGAGGATGGGATTGAATATGGAGGGTTGACATCGAATCGATCAACTGGTTGTAACTTCTCCTTCTACTTCATAATAAAAACATTTGTTCCTTTCTTAATGCATGTGTCAATGATGTTATATGTGTATTTACAAATGCTATCGATTCAATTTTTTTAACTTGAATAGATCATATTTCCTTTATGTTGTTTTATGTATTTTGTTTGCCATTGCAAGTACCAATCGAGCGAGTTCAGTGCAATTGAGAGCGACGAACAACAAAGGGAGGCGAGGAAAAGCGAACATATTACAAGTAGGTTTTATTCCCTTATCTATTCATTTTAAGGAAAAGGTCAGATATATTTCTTTCTGTTGCTCTAAGTGCACCACCACACTTAGGGAAAGCATACTTATCCATAGGTTTGATTTCCGTAAAACAAATTGGCGACCATACTGGGGATCAATGGATCGTCCCTGTTGGTTTTATCCTTATCCATCAACCTCTAGTACACTTTACTTGCTTAGTTTCAATCATTTGAACGTGTTTTATCAAAATTACTGTGTTTTATTGCTTTTTTAGAGTTCCCTCTAGCACCAACGTACTGTTGGTATTGACATAGTGCTCTGCATAACATTTTTGGCTTTAGGACAGTGCTCTGCAACACACTGTCTCCCACTCAGGGGTGCGTTTCCCCTGTGACCAACCAAAATTTATCATATTTTGTCTTTTGAAAATCATTTTAGTGTCTTTCTTGTTCAATTTTTAAGTGACAGATTACCTCCAAAGACCAGATTACCTCTCATGTTCTTGCCTCACTTTGGATATTTGTTTGATCAATGTTTCTTTTTGTTTTATTTTTCATTGTCAAATAGTTCCAAAGTTAATTTTACATTTGATCAATTCATTATTTCAAAAAGAGGAATTTTCGTTTTAGTCTCCTCTTGAAATTTTTGAGTGATTGTTTGTGCATCATAGTTTCGTTCTTCGTTCATCTAAAATTAAAAGAAATTGAAAAGAAAAACATGAATTTGCATATAGGGATTGTGAGTGCTGCATAGGAATAGTTTAGGGAAATTGCATTTAGATGTGCTCATTTTTTATTGCATAAAATCTGATTTCTCTATCCCTTGTAGCTAGTTTTTAATCCTCGAAAATCAAATCGAAACGAATGCTTATCATTTTAATTGCATTCTAGGAATGTTCAATACATCTCACGGTGAACCTGAAATACAAACTGATAAGCAAGATCAACATAAATTTTATCTGAATTTATCTAAGGAAGAATTGTAACATTAACGATAATATTTAGAGGTCTAGGCTAGAGACGTGTTTCGGCGTCGTTAAACATAGTAGTTATCGTTAAATTTCTGAGATACTTTCTGAGTATGATACCTCATTCCACATATGGAAGTATATCGGAGCTTTTCCATGTGATTTCGGGTATATCGGGCAACGTTATAGTATGAAAAGTATAAGGGGATTCTCTCACTATGTGGTTTTTCATTAGACAGTGCTAATATGGATTGGGCCTCCACGTACCTTCGAGTATATTTGGGAGGAAAAATTTAGGTTTCTTACCATCCATAGGTAACTGAGTTGGCCGCCTTGTAAACTGTGATACACCGAACACAACATTCAAGGAGATTGTGTGCACGTACATAAGTCCTTGGTTTACTGGGGCGGTATATTGTAGTTCATAGTTGCTTGGTAAACCTTTTTCCTAGCATTACACTACTTTTTTAATTTGTTTTTGTATTTAAATCAATCAACAATCGTGGAAGAAGATCAACCCTTTCCCTGGCATTCGTGTAGGACAGGGAATAAGTGACCTTTGCCGCCAGATGCTACACCTAGCAGACGAATGAGAGCTCGTTCTACTGATTCTGGTACCTCTAGTATTTCATATAATTTACTAGAATCATATGATCCTTTGAGTAATGATTCTCGAGTCGTTTCGACCAATCCCGATTTATCTGCTACTGTCGAGACGGAACCCTCACAGTTACCTGAGGACACTGAAATTCAATCTAGTGAAACGGTAAATCCAAAACCCAAGCTTGTTCAATTGGAAGTCGATTCGGAAGCAATTTTTATTTTACCAGAACATCTTGATCCCAATGTTGAACAACAATAATTTTTTCCCATGAAACCGTCTTATCCTCAGTCATCCATAACGATTGAGTCTTCCTCTTTGCTGCAAAGTTTACCACCTAAAATTTATCTCGGGCCTGACGGTGAAGTACTTCCACCTAGTTTGATTTTCATTGAGGAAATACCACAAGAAGAAACATCTTATTCGGCTCCAACCCATTTTGGGTCGGGGCTTAATCTTTATCAATATTTTCCTCATTTGACTTACACTGCTCCTGTTGATCCTTTTCACTCTCAAGTTCCCATAGATTCGTTAGAGTATTTGTTGGGTTATTTAACCATGGAAGAGACAACATCCAAGACTCTACCATACGTTATAGTTGCGACAACATCTAATATTGATTCATCTTTGATGTTTTCGACGACACTTGAGTCTCATCTTTACGGTGGTCCGTTCGTCCCACTCAGTTACCAAGATTTAAATGGAACCTACTCTGGTGTCTCCTCTAGTTCTTGGAATTTTCCCATGTCATCATATGGAATTATATCTGATTCATCTCTTACGAGTACTGAATGGCATTATCCTTTATTGACATCATCATCTCAATATCAGGTTGGCCCATCAAATTACTGCTCATCTTATCCAATATCTATTGGATACCCTTCATATGAAATTCAGTATGTGAAATATCCTTATACTCCATATGTTGGGGAGCCACAGATGTTCGCGCCATATGGAAGTACTTGGTCATGTTAAGGTCAATCCTATGCTAGAATGCTTGTTTGTCAATGGCAGCCTACTTTTCCTGTTCAGTCGCAAATTGTTGTGTATATGTATCAACCAATTCAACCTGTTGCATATGTACCTACTATGCATGTTATTTCTGCTATGGTTGTTTCTCAGTTTTCTCAAGCGGGTCCTTCAATCCCTAACCCTCAAGTTTCGAGTCTACAAACTCTATCTTCCCAGGATGGTGCTCAACAACCATCTGTATCGGGAATTTCACAACTGCATGCTAGTTTACCTTTGTCACGGGCTTTTACTAGCCCTATCTATTCACAACCGGGTCCAAATTATCCTGGCAGGCAATATTTTTTATTATCATATACCGTGGTAGCCACAGCAACCATTCCAACAATATCAGGCTTATCCAGGTCCTGGGAAACAAGCCTATCAAGGGTTTGGTCAACAAACTTACCCCTATCAAGGTTACCAACAACAAAATCCATTTGTTGGTACACAATGTCATATTGCCCAGGCAATTCCATCTTATTCTGGTTATGTTCAACCTGATCTAAATCGATAGTTGTCGTTTGTTGCAACATTAGAGTTTCCTGATCTAAATCGGCTCATTAATGATCCCATTCGTTATTTAGCTTGGTGGCCGGTGATTCCTCATAAATTACCCTTTGATATTCCAAAATTTTATGGAAATTCTGGACAAGACCTGTCTACACACGTAATTACTTATCATTTATAGTGTTCATCTAATTCCTTAAATGATGATTATGTTAGATTGTGTCTTTTCTAGTGAATGCTTAGTGGTCTAGTTGTGAAGTGGTACATTTAATTACCATGAGCTTATTTTGATAACTATGCAACTTTAGCCACTATTTTTTTAACCCACTTCCAGTTACCCATCAAATATGAAACTGGAACTAAACTTTTGACCAGCTTTAAACAGACCGACGCTACTGATATATCGGATCATATACATGAGTGGCATCATTTTCGTCGAATGGTTAAAGCATTTTTTCCTGATCAAATTTTAGCTAAGTGGTTTATTAAGTCCTTATTGTCATCTATCACTGAGGATGTGGCCAAAGGCAGTGTTGTCACTGAAGAGCAAGTAATTGATCATGCCCAGTATCTGGATTTAATTTACACTCATCCTGGCAGGCATTATGAAAATATTCCAAATGCGTTGCGACCAAATTTTATTGTTCCTCCTTCTCCATATAGTAATAAAATTCATGTCATTGATGGTGTGATTGCTTCTGCTAGCACTTCGACATCAATTCAACCATTTGGTTCTACACTTATTGTTTCAAATCAAAACCCTATTGCATCTGATCCTACGTCTTCTTCTGAAATAAATGTCATTTCATCTGATAAAGGAAAAAGTGACAAGAAACTAGGAAATAAGAAGAAGGGGAAAGATAAGAAGAAATCAAATTCACCCCCGCAGGAGAAATCATCTTATTCATCCAGTTCTTTTCGGAAACCTCATTACCCTTGATTGATTTGTAATGAGGAGTATTTTAAGAGATATTGTCCTCACCGCACAGAAGTCTCGAAGCTTATTAAGTCTTTTTTCGCATCTGTAGTGTTGACAAATCCTTCTCCGAACCAAGAAACCCATATGGTTGCCACGGATTCTACTTTCAGTTTTCAAGTGCCTATGTTATCTGCCACTAAGCCCAAAATTGATGTTTTGGTGTCTACTCGAAGTAAATATTACAGTAATCCGATGATGTCATCGAATGGTCAGGCTATATATCAACCTACCACTTTGACTTTGACCTCATCTTACTTGGTTCCACCACCTATCATTCCAGAGTTAACAATAAAGCCATCTAAAGGAGTTGTTCATAAATCGACATTTAACCCTCAAGCTCGTGCAGCTCAAAATTATAATGTAGTAGAAGATCTGGCTCAGTCACCTTCTATTATGTCAACTCTTGAGGTTCTTCATAATTGTACCTCCCAAAAGCAGACTTTGTTGTCAGTGATTGGTGGAATTGATCTAAAGGATTCTAATCTTGTAGTCTTCAATCACGCGGGCTATGTGCCACAATTACCAGCACAATTAGCATTCTTTATTCAAGTACATGTCTTTAATCATCTCATTAACTGGACTATTATTGATGAAGGCACATCTACTTACACCATGTCTATGAGTTGCTGGAAGTCACTTGGCTCGCCGACTTTATCGTAATCACCTACGACATTGAAAGCTTTTGACAGTCATACTTATAAGCCTTATGAAATTCTCAGTAACCTGCAAGTCGAACTAGGGGGAAAATCGGTTATTTTTGAACTTGAGGTCATTGACGGACCCCTTGAAAACAAAATTTTACTTGGAAGACCATGGGTTTACGCTATGGCTGTGGTCGTATCTACTTACTTTTGTATGATCGTCTTCCCCCATAAAGGAATCATCATAATCATCGATCAGCTTGCCTTCTTCTCCTATTCCTAGGAAACTAGAAGTGTTCCATTAGTTCACAGACCCTCACCATCACTTGAGAACATTGGTGTAGGACTCTTTAAGGATCCTTCCCTAATGGCCACCTTTTCGTTACCACCGCCTGCTACATTGGTGGAAATCGCAAGAATAGACACCTCCAATATGATATCTTCCACTCTATTTGACTTAAGGAAGATACCCAATAATTTTGAAGAGGTTATTTTTAGTGAAACCATGCCGCTAATCCCAATTGAGCTTGCATAGCAATCAATCTTTGTGGCTTGTGCGACAAATCGCAATCCTTTTTCGCCGACCGTTTGGGTCGATTGTTCTTTGTATTATGGTACTTATTCTTATACATTTTCACGTGTATTCTCAACCAATGAGAACATTATGGAATCCATGATGCCAAAAGAATAACCATGGGAAAAATCACATCAATGATCCCATCTTCCATATTACAATGAAGATAATCCAATTGAACTATATCACCCTACAGTCGTTGATTTCTTGACAAATTCTATTCCTATCCACACCGTCAATTCTGAGCGAAACCATCAAATATCGAAGAAATGATTTCTATCGATATTTCGATCAAACCTGGTATTGTAGAAAACATTCATGTTGGTGCGTCTTGTTTTCCATATGAACTTGACACTTACCATTCTCTTTTTCATGAATTTTGAGATGTATTTGCATGGTCATAAGAGGAAATGTCAGACATCGATTCCAGCATTGTTGAACACGATATTAAAATGTATCCTGATGTCAAGCTAGTGTGACAATGCCTTCGTCCTATGCACCCTAATAAGGTTTTTCCATTAAAGCAAAGGTTGAAAAACTTTTGCATGCTGGATTAATTTACCCTGTTCCTCTTACCGATTAGGTTTCTAAATTTGTTCCTGTCATGAAGAAACAAGTAAAAATTAGAGTGTGTGTCGATTATTGGGATTTTAATCATGCTTATCTGAAAGAAAACTATCTCACTCCCTTTAGCGACCAAATTATTGATGAATGTGACAGATGTGAAATATTTTCTTTCATGGATGGATTTTTCTGTTACAATCAGATCAATATTCGCCCAGAGGACCAATATAAAACCGCTTTTATCTATCCCCTAGGCACATTCGCTTATCGAAAGCTCCCTTTTGGTTTAGCTAATGCTCGGGAAACATTCCAGAGGGAAATGAATTATGATTTTCATGACATCAAGCACATAGTTCAATCGTATCTGGATTACTTACATGCACATTCACGAAAACGGGCTGACCACCCGCTACATTTGAGAGCGATATTTTTACGATGTCTTCACTATAAAATACACCTCAATCCGCACAAATGTGTGTTTGGTGTTGGTTCTGTTCGTTTTCTTGGATTCATCATGTCAAAAGACAGAATTTGTCTTGATCCATTGAAGGTCCAGGCTATTCTTGATTTGCCTGCTCCTTCCAATCTGCTTCAGTTACAGAGACTCCAAGGGAAGGCTAACTTTCTATGGAGGTTAATACCTAACTACGTCGAAATGGCTAAAGGATTTACTCAACTCTTGAAAAATGGGATTCCCTTCCATTGGGATGAGGTTGCACAAGTTTCCTTTGGTTTTCTTAAAGATACCCTGATCTGAGCATCATTAATCTAACCCCCAAATTATTAGAATGATTATTTCTTGTATCCAATTATTGCAGATACAACCATCTCTATGGTTTTAGTCCAAGAAGAAGATGGGATTGAACATCCAATCTATTATTTGAGTTGTAATCTCAATGATACAGAAGTTAAGTACACATACATTGAGAAGCTCGCTTTGGTAGTCGTTCAAGTTGTACAAATATTTCGCCATTATATCTTGCTCTGAAAGACCATTTTCATTTCAAATTGCAACCCTATGACATACATTTTGTCACGTCAATTTGTGCGGGGGGGGATATTCAAAATGGATCATCATTTTGCATGAATTTTATTTAGAATTCATCAAATCCAAGTCAAAGAAGTATTTGGTGTTCGTTGAGCTTATTTGTGACCTTCCTTCGATTAGAAATGAGTCTACTACGGAACCATCGATTCCGGATGAGTCTTTGTTTCTAATTGATTCATCTGACCCGTGGTATAGAGATTTCATTATCTATCTCCAGACCCAAAATTTTCATCCCAATACCTCTTGCTCGCAGCAGCGACATATTAGATACCAATCCAAATATTATCTGATCTTCGGCAATACACTTTATCATCGTGGGGTCGATACAATTTTATGTAGGTTCCTCACTCATGAGGAGGCCGAAAAAGTTTTAAATGATTGCCACACTACTGCATGTGGTGGAAATTTGTCTGGCTTTTCTATCGCGCAGAAGATTCTCCACGTTGGTTAATTTTGGCCTACCATATTTCACAACTTCATTATCGAGGTTAGAAGTTGTCATGCTTGCCAGATATTTGATCGTAAAACCCGCTTGCCACCAGCGCCAATGCATCCTGTCATTGTTGTTGGACCATTTGAAAAATGGTGCATTGACTTCATGACATGTAACCCCCACTCGAACGGGGGGCATGGGTATATTATTGTCGTCGTTGACTATTTTACTAAGTGGGACGAGGCGATGCCTACATTCAACAACACGAGACAAATAATTGCATTTTTCTTTTTTTACCATGTGGTTAGCTGGTTTGGTGCGCCACAAGCCATAGTCACAGAAAATGGAAAACATTTTTGTAATCACATGATGGATGAGTTGACTGCAAGTTAGGACTATCGCATGATAGTTCTACCCCTTATTATCTGCGAGCTGATGGACAAGTTGAATCTATCAACAAAATTCTTAAACGTATGCTTCATCGCATGATTGTGGTTCATAAACGAAACTGAAATTTGACCATGTACTCGGCCTTGTGGGCATATCGAACCTTAGTGAGAAACGCAATCAGATTTACTCCCTTTCAGCTGGTTTACGGTCTGGAAGCTATCTTACCAATCCAATGCAAAATACCATCTTGAAACTCGTGATTGACCTGCTACCTAACACTTCAGATGAATAGGCACGTCTTTTAGATCTCATCCATCTAGATGAAACGCATCGTGAAGCCGCATTAGCCAATGAAGCACATAAGAGACAAATTAAGGCGCAATATGATCGCAGTGTCAAGCCTCACATCTTCTCGGAAGGAGACATGGTCTTGCTTTATGATCAGGAAGCTGATAAGATAGGAAAAGGAAAATTTGAACCATTATGGCATGTCCCCTACATTTTCAAGCGCATTTTGGCTAAGGGTGCCTACGATTTGGTAGATTACAATAGGATTCTATTAGCGCAGCCTAAAAATGGGATGTATCTTAAACGTTACTATGCTTGATTTTGCGTAGTAAACATTGTATTATATTCTTTGATTGCGTGTGTGTAGCAGTGTGTATTTTATAGTTTTTCATGTGGTTAGTAATCTGCTTTTCATTTTTTGCAGATGTCAGAATCTTCAGAACCATTTTTTGGATATGTCGATGGTGCTAGTCGTAGTACTCAGAATCTATCATCTGCAGCATGGGCAATCTTCTCTCCGTGTGGCGAGTTAGTTAATTTCCAAGGGATTTGTATTGTTCAATTGACCAAAAATATCGTTGAGTATAGCGAGTTGATCGAACTACTCTCTGATGCCATTTCACTTGGGATTTTCCGCATCATCATCAGGCTAGACTCACAACTTGTCATACTACAGCTTACTAGCATCTATACTGTCTGAAACCCAACAATTCATCGCATGTTCCTTTGAGTTTGTCTTTTGGAAAGACATTTTTATTACATCCAATATCAACACATTTCTAGAAACTTTAACATTTTAGTTGATTCTTTGGAGAATTATGTGTTAAATAGACATTTTCAGCATATGTAAACATATATTTTCAATTCACATCATACAATTGAATAGGATTTCACATAATCATAGAAAAACATTGAATGTAAAAATAGATTTTTATATGGAGTTTTTTACAAAAATTGTGTCCAAGACAAGTTGGTCATCTGGCCTCAAAATGTATACAGATATAGCATAATCTAAGTATACCTAGTGATTCTCATGATAACAGGTCACTTCTTGGGCTATCATGCGCAATAGCCTCTTCCAATGGCTAGGCACACCAATGGCATGGCACTGCAGCCTCATAGGTAACTCCTTGATCCGGAAATCCAGTATCCCAAGAGCCAATCCCTCCACATGTTGTTGCAACTCATCAAGAGTCTCAGCTAAATCCAAATCCTGAAGGACTTCTCTCCCGACATTCCTCTCTACTGATTCTCCTACGTGTTGTGCACAAACCACTATTCGAATGGTACCTACATCTGCATACATAAAACATATTTAGTTTAGTCTTGGAAACCTCAAAAAACACAAAAATATTTTAAAAACCCCAAAAATCAAAAACATGGTCAAACATTTTACCTATAACACCCCATTGAGCGCCGGCTGGTAAAATCAAATCTGTATCTCCACGGAAATCCATCCCTGCATATGGATGCACCTCTATGAAGATATTATGTCTTCGGAGCCAACTGAAGAATGAAGTGGAAAATGATATCGATGACTGACCATCATGTCTAGTCATCATCTCGACCCATCATTGCATCTGTGGATCTATAGGACCAATTAATCCTAGTGTCACATGTTGTGGCTCCATCAATGGAACTCGCTCCAAAACTAAAGTGATCGAGATCGACCCATAGCTGAAATATTTGGTCTTTCCACTTTTTACTTTGGTCAGTTGTTCTTTCATCTTAAGGAGTATTGCTTGAGCCCATTTGAACATTGTTGGATCGAGACACTCAAGCGCATATTGCATGTATGATATTTTCACGACATGAAGTTTCACGTTGATAGCTAGTTTTGCGATAGTAAATAGGAGCGTTCGCAAAGGCATATCATGTACATCTTTGATATTTATATTTTCATCTTTGCTAGGCTCAGTACCTGGTCAAAAAAACTATCGAATGTATTCCTTCACCATCTCACCTCCACGGACGGAGCCCACAACGGAAATGGGGGCACCATGTCTCGACAAACTTGTTAGGGATTAAATGTCACCAACTAATATTGGGAGCACTTTGTCCCCAATGTGAAATTCATGTAGTGTTGGGTCCCATGAACAGGTCAAGAACTACAATAGTTCCATGTGTTGACTCATCTCTCACAATCTAAAGTACTTGAGAAACCCAAAATCTTTGAGGGCTCTCATAGTGCCAGGATCATTAATGGAAACCATATCACGTTCTTCATGTTCTCTTTCTCGCCATGTAATCAACATTCTGATCCGATCAAAGTCTGAAATCAAACCATAGGATTAGTTAGGATCCATTCCATGAAAAAAAATTGGGAAATTTTGGGCAGAAAACATAATGCAAGTTTATGAAATGCACCCAAGACACTCTTGAGTTGAAGACAAAGAATTGTAGAGGAACTGGCCTTCTTTCTAGCCACTCTGCAATGCATTTTTCAACATCCAAGGGTGTGTCGGTCCTAGGGCGTTCTATATTTACCCTAGGGGCCCAAAAGCCCTAAAAAAATTGCATGAAAATGAACAAGAATGAAACCAATAGAAAGAGGAAGGTAAGATCTCCTACCTAGTATGAACGGCACGAGAAATGGTCCACAGAATTTGTTGCAATCAGCTGTTGAAGTTCGAGGGTAAAACTGGCTCAGAGCACTAAAATCTGAATGGTAAATGTGAAATGGAAAAATGACTTGGTAATTTCTTATTTTAGTAGTCTTTTTGATTAATTTATGCATATTTAATGAATTGACTATGGTTTTTACCCATTTTTACTATGAAACTGGTATTTTAATCCATTTTGTGGTTCTTTAAGCAGGTTTACAGCTGATACAGTGAGTTCGTCGTGCATGATCGTGAAATGAAATTTTTACCACAAAGCACACTTTTATATATTTCTGAGCTTTGTTAAACATGAAAAAGGAAACCCCAAAGCACACTTTTATCTCTTTTTTAAGATTTGTTAAACACAAAAAAGGAACCCCCCTGGAGTTCTCTTTTAGCTCTTTTCAGACTCCCAAGATATGAAAATATTGTCGAGCACTTGTCCTTTCAAGATCATAAAAGGAATTGAAATGACATCTACTTAGTATAAGTTTAACCCTTTTCCAAACTGAGATAGATTTTTTTTATGAAAAAGGAAAACCCTGAACATGGCTAGGAGATTCTCTCAGGTATTATTTTATGCTTTTTGGATCTGAGGGACTATTATACAAAAAAGAACTTGTGGAGTTTTATTTTAGTCCCTTTTTCAAACTCTCTAAAATTGAAAAAGGATTGAGTTTCATTGTTTGTAGACTCGTTAAAACATCAAATAGCGACAGACTTGTCCATCATGACAATATCGAGTTTCACCTTCGCTAGACTTGTTAAAGCATCACATAGAGATGGATTCACCCGAACATGAAACTTTGTGGTAGCAAGTCTCTCTTGAACATGATACTCATTCACTTCATCTCCGTGATTTTTGGGTTGGGTAATCTGCTTGATGGTCTATCATACCATCCATCACTTCGGTTTTGGGTCAATGCTGCCAATTCATTCAATGTCACTGATATGTTCAATAGAAGTCACTCAGTTATTCCTCATCCTTTTCAATACTCATAAACCTTCATTTCATGACCAATATTCTTGAACATTGCTTCATCAGTCACATTTTGTCTCCAAAATCATTATTCTTCTTTCGTGTCATTGATGGGGGAAACGCCAAGGCCCTCCATTGACGAGTCACTTCCTATCAACATCAGCTCATCATCTGGGAATTTGAATTAGAAACAACCTTTCAGTACCTTGTATCTTTCCCACATCAATGGAAATTTTCTCTCTTCCAGCGAGAGGTTAACATCAAATACCTTCAACCAAAAGACTTTGTATGGTGTTCGACATCAAATCATATATCATACCATCCATCACTTCGGTTTTGGGTCAATGCTGCCAATTCATTCAGTGTCACTGATATGTTCAATAGAAGTCACTCAGTTATTCCTCATCCTTTGCAATACTCATAAACCTTCATTTCATGACCAATATCCTTGAACATTGCTTCATCAGTCACATTTTGCCTCCAAAATCATTACTCTTGTTTCGTGTCATTGATGGGGGAAACACTAAGGCCCTCCATCAACGAGTCGCTTCTTGTCAACATCAGCTCATCATCTGGGAAGTCGACTTAGAAACAACCTTTCAGTACCTTGGATCTTGCCCACATCAATGGAAATTTTCTCGCTTCCGGTGACAGACTAACTTCAAAGACCTTCAACCAAAAGACTTTGTATGGTGTTAGACATCAAATCATATATTCACACCATGCAGAATGTATTATAGTACCTTGAGAGCCATGATCATCAACGTTGGTTTCTCCTGCTTCTGTTAATGGCTTACATCATTGGCTGGTAATTAGACGATTTCTTCCCATGTTCGACTTGAGATCAAATATTCGCTTGGTCAGACTCGTACTTAAGAGATCGAGTGAACTAGATAGAATGCCCCAGATCTATTTTCATCCATCTGGGTTGCGATTTCAGGAGTAGTACCAAATCATCCGTACGATGGTATTTATTCAAATGGTCATGCTATCATGGGTCTATATCTGTAGACGACTTTCTGATTTTATTATAGTTTATATGTTTATTATGGGTATGCCTCCCTCAGCAATTCATGTCCAAGATGAAAAGGTATCATGATGTAAGGTATTGTAACTAATTCAGGTCATTGTCCGCTTCGGATCCTACTCATCACATTGTAAAGCATTCAATCAAGATTATCATTTTTTACTTCATGTTTTAGGGGGCATTTGTTACAAGTAAATTTGGGCATCATCCCAGAACACAAATTAGTATCCATTAGGGTCTATCATACTCTAAATTAGTTTCTACATGCCCTAAACAAGTCATTCCAATGATGGTCTTCTTACTTGAAAGTTTCACTGCTTAGATGCCAATGGAAGTGCCCCATTGAGCAATCAATGCACCCCTAGACTGCACTAACTGCTTTGAAGAGCATTTACTCCCATGCAAGGCTGCGTTGTAGAGGATCTAGGCCCACTTTAGAGTGTGTTGGTCGATTGGGAATGAATTTTTCATTGGATTTCAGGAATCTTCCTAACCTCTAGTGGATTCTAGAATTTGTTCCAGCTTTCACCTCATCTGATAGCTTCGAATATGGACACCAAGGAGCAATTAAAACTCTTATCCTTCTATTCTCGTGAACTAGGAAACCTCTTCATCCATTTTCAGAAAATCCATTCAATGATTCATTTAATTCAAACTACGTTCATCTACTTATAAATTGAGCATTGATCATAGTGCACAAGAGAGCAAGAATTTGTATTAGTAGAGTTATGCTGGTGAGATCACAACTCTTGGAGGTATTGTCTGCATGTATTGTTATGTTGCTGGTCTGATGAGGATGGGACTGAAGCTGGAGCAATTTGACATCGAATCGATCCAATTGCTTGTAACTTCTCCCTCTAATTCATAAAAAATACATTTGTTCCTTTCCTAATGCATGTGTCAATGTTGTTATATGTGTATTTACAAATGTTATCGATTCAATTTGTTTAATTTGAATACATAATATTTCCTTTATGTTGTTTTTTGTCTTATGTTTTCCATTGCACGTACCAATCGAGCGAGTTTATTGTGATTGAGAGCGACGAGCGACGAAGAGAGGCGAGGAAAAGTGAATAGATTACAAGTAGGTTTTCTTCCCTTGTCTATTCATTTTAAGGAAAAGTCCAGATATCTTTCTTTTTGTTGTTCTAAGTGTACCACCACACTTAGGGAATGAATACTTATATGTAGGTTTGATTTCCGTAAAACATTATCCCTAGCCCCTATTCACATGGGTTGGCAGGGGCTGTGATTGAGAGATTAATCAAAGAGGGGCTTAAATGTGAAGGATTGGCTAGGCTATGTTAGAAGAAAGGAGTTTTATAACGTTTGATGGCCTAGTGAGGAATTCACAGAGCTAACAGTTGATGGAGTGAAGTTCATTAGTTAAAAATCCATCAATCAGACTAGATGAAACCATGGGGAATAAATGTTGTGTATTCCAGGATCAATTGGTCAATTGACATAGAAGCAAGGTTCTTTAGTTGGTATGTTCTACTCAAATGGTGTACCACAATTCCAACACATGGTTGAGTGATTCCCACGTGTTCAATAAGTTCTTTATTATGTCATGTAGTATGGCGGCGACACATGGGGATATTTCCATGTGTCATCTATACATGTGCTAATTGGAAAAAAAATTCAAAGCTTCTAAGGGCCATAATTTTGTGCCCCAAATTCAAAATGAGGTGAAATTTATATCATTTGAAATTTCTCACTGAAAAAAGGTGATGGTGATTTTAGACAATAGGTTTGATATGGTTGTGGAAATAAATAAAAATTAATACCCCGCCTCCATAAATTCACCTTTTGGGTTTGGTATGTTACATAGTGGTATCAAATCCTATGCTGCAAAATTGAGTCACGGTAGCCTACAAACAAAGTATTACTTAGAAGCCTATAATAATAATAAGTGTATTTGATGGCTAAAATAAATACATGTGTGCTAATGTGTGTATGTGTGTAGAATTATATATAATTAAGTATTCATTGTTATTTAATAAATATTTTATATATTGATTGGAATACTCTAGGTAGGAGGATTGACATACCTATAATCTACAAAACTCTAGTGCAAATATATTGAACACATCAAAATAATAACTAATGAGAATTAGAGATATGATAGATGCTTAAGATCCCTACATATTCTAAGGAGGGGGGAAATCTTAGGAATGAGTCTTGGTAACACTGGGGAAAAAAAATCCATGGTCATAAGTAGAGAAAAGCAAAAGGCCATGAATTATATGATGTTATGCAAACATTTTTGATGGATGGACTTAGATATAAAGATGTGAATTAAATGTTGAAAAAGGCTCAACAATATCAATAATTCCTTAATGAAAAATAATAATAATAAGCTTCTCATCTTGTTCCATTAAAATATGGATCAAAGAGTTGAATCTAAACAACTTACAAATCACAAAATATTGGAAATAGGGGAAGGCATCAATTATTCAGGGCCATCTAAGACTATTATTGGATATTTAGGTAAATGTAAGCCTATTTTTCACTTCCATCCTCATTTTCCACAAAAAAAGTGAGAATAATGCATGCATGTCCTCTAATATAGCTAGTAGTTAGAATATGCCACCAACTAGACCCTAGATGGGAAAGCTAAAGAAAATCAAGCCTTCTACATTCAATTGATATCATAAGAAAGGTGAATAAGTATAAGCATGGATACTAGGAATGAAGAAGTATTTCAAAGTATATCATTACTCATATAACCTAGAGGCTAGGATATTCATCTAACGTTTTGAAGGTATGGCATCCATGTAGTGAGGGCACCTTGGATAGGTAAAAACGTGGATGATGAATCACCAAAATGGGAGGAATATTTATAGATAAAAGTATCTATCTCAGTTTTATTGACTAAAAACAATAAGATTTCTTTGAACTCGACTTAAGAAATTTAACAATGAATACCATGGAAGAAAATTCCTAGATTTGTTGAAGTATGTTGGTTTTATCAAAGATGATAGCATTAATATTTGTAGGTTTCTAAGTGGTATTCCATCGTAATAAAATTACAATATTATGTTTTATGAACCAAATACCTTGGAATAAGAAACATGAAAGGCCAAGTACTTTTACGAGCAAAAAATGAACAAGCTAGCAATCCAAAAATCCTGGAAAGAGAAAAGGAAGGTTAAAATATAACAGATTAAAAAAGGGTACAAACCCCCATTTCTTAGGAACAGACCTTAAAAAATAGCAACAACCCACACCCACTATACCTAGAAATCAGACATATTGGGGAAAATACTAATATATCCACTTATCAAGTGTTGGGGATGTGAGGGCGGCCATATGTTCAAAGACTGCCATCACAAGGATATTAAAGTTAAAATAGTGCATTAGGTACAAGAAGCATATGTAGTTGAATAAGTGGGTAAAAGTATGCCCAAAATATATGAATCTTTGGACAATCATTAAGCTCATCATCAATCATACATGATCAAAGTTTAATTTAGTGAAAAACATGGATTAAGCAACATGCAATCTTGGATTGTTACAAAAAAATCCCTTTCTCTATCTCAATTAAGAATGTAAGTAGAGGAAGGTATAAGGGATCCCAAGACCCATCTCAGTAAAGGAAGTATCAACCATGGACATGAAGAAAATATTTAGGAAGGCATGTTAGATTTATGTTATCCACATAAAACGGGAAAACTAGAATAATATGCCTAATATTGAGAATTATTTAGTTTTGAAGAATAATATTGATGCTTTTGGTGAAATTCTAAGGTTTCCAACTAAAAGGGATATTTTTTTTTCAATTTATTTAATCATGGGATTTGCTCCAATATCCAAAACACCTTACAAAGTGAACACCCCTGAACTTAAGGAGTTGTAGATGTAACTTGAAGAACTATTGAAGAAAGGATATATATGCCAAAGTGTGACTCCTTGGGGTGCCCTAGTTATTTTTTTTAAGAAGAAGGATAAGAAATTGAAGTTATGTGCTAAATTTAGGCAACTAAAGAAAATGGCAGTAAAAAAAAAAGTACCCTTTACCTAGGATGGGTGATTTATTTTACTAGTTGAGAGGGGAGAACTTTTATTCTCCAAGATTGAATTAAAGTCTATGTATCATCAAGTTGAGATTAAAGAATAATATATAAACAAAAAAACCTTCAGAATTAAGGATGGCCACTAAGAGTTTTTGGTGGTGCCTTTTGGCATGTATAATGAAAAATTTGTATTCATGTGTTTGACGAATGACATTTCTAGAGAATTTTCTAGAGATTTCTAGACGACATTATTATATACTCAAGATTAGAATAGGAGCATGAATAACATTTGAGGTTGATATTGCAAACATTGAGAGAGAATCACCTTTATGCTAAACTAATAAAGTGTTGTTTCCATTAGGAATAGAATCATTATCCATTGCACATCATATTAGAGAAAGGAATATTTATGGATCCAACAAAAATTAAAGCTATAAACGAGTGGCCAACAACTAAAAATGTGACCGGAGCCGGGTACTTTATTGGGTTAGCAGGATATTACAGAAGGTTTATTAAGTAATTTTCATGGATAACACACCTAGATACCTCTCTACATAAAAAGGGAGTTAAATTTAAATGGAATCCTGAATGTGAAAGGACCTTCCAACAACTGAAACTACTTCTAACTAGTGCACTATTTCTATAAATAATTGATCCCCATGGGAAATTTGCTTTATGTGTAGACACATATAATGAGGGTTTGGGTGAGTCCGCATGAAAAATGGACATGTAGTATGTTTTGAATCCATAAAGGTTAAACATCATGAAATAAATTATGCAACACATGATTTTGGATTATAAGACATAGTTCACACTCTTAAGATATGAAGGCATTACCTTATGGGTACGGAATTCTAAATTATAGTTGACAACAATGGTATTAGGAACTTCTATGACCAAACCACTTTAAATAAAAGATGATAAAGTGGTTGGAGTTTCTAGATGAGTATGATTTTGAAATAAAATACATTAAAGGGAAGGATGATAGAGTTGCAAATGCACTTAACAAAATAATTCATGAAGTGGGAGCTGCTTCAGTTGCTTGTGGGATTTGATAGCCAGATTTTGTTAGTTTTTGGTATCAACGAACATATATTCTAGTCTCAAAGGTGTATATGAGGCTAAGGAACACACGAGGATAATTATCTCCAAGACCCATAATTTTTTTCTAAAGAAAGTTCCTTAATTATATTAATTTGCCAATTATTAAATATTTTCCTAAGTCCAACTTAAGAAAATTGGTTAATTAAAACATATTAATTGAGGTAAATGGATTTTTCTCTAGAGACTTCCGAAAAAGTTACTTGATGGGGTGAAGATGATCTTAGCCATTGATTTTGATTAGATCATGGTCTTTGATTCGTCAATGAGATATTATAATATAAAATTGATGGTTATTTGAAGACATCACATCAAGGAGTTCGACTTAGCTAATTGCAGTGATTAGCTAGGGCGCATTTTGAGCAAAGGAGACACCAACAGAAGGGTTTCAAGGAAGAAGATTGGGGAGAAATTTTTCGAAGGAATTTTCTCAATGCTTTCCACTTTCGAGTGGGAGGAAGGAGATTGATTTCATTAGGAGAAGAGGATTTTGAATTCAACATTGCGAGTAGCTAGTTATCTAGTGTGAGTGACAGAGGAGATAATTTCAGTGGCTAGTGTCATATCTATCACCCAAGGTAGTGTGAGTTGTTTAGATGAGTTTTTGGAGGTAGTTTTGTTTGCAGAATAATTTTCCTAGAGGCAATGTGAATTTCTAGAGCATCTAGTGTGAGTTGCAGAGCTAGTGTGAGTTGCAAAGCCAGTGTGAGTTTTCGGGAGGAGTGTGAGTTGCACAAGGAGGTCAAATACACATACATAGGGAGACTTTTGTGTTTATAGCTCCTTTTTGTGAAGATGAAAATATTTTTTGGAGATTTTCTAGTGAGAGGCAAGAAAATTTTAGTTCTCATTTTTTCTAAAGAAAAATAATAAAACCCTCATATACAAGAATTGGTTTTCCCTTTGGGGTTTTTCTAGGAGAAATTTTTCCAAAATATTGGTGCTAATTATTTGTGTGTGCATAATTTCTCAGTTCCTATTATTATTTGTGAAGATTGAAGTAGTGATTTAATCATTATTTTCTGTAGTTAAATTTCTAAATACAAATCATCTCTATTAGATATAATATTAAGTTCTAGTTGTTGCAATTAAGGAAATTTCACATGGGATCAAAGAAAATCAATGTAGAGGGTTTGCAAGAGTAAATAATTGTAGGGCATGGGAAGATAAAATTTGAGGGTTTATAACCCAATTTGTTTTCTCCATATTTATTTGAGTTTCGTTATATTTCCAAATTTCCAGAGATGGTCGCAACATGGTTAAAAGATCAAGACAGGTTGGATGGAGCCTCCAAATTTGGCATTTGGAAAGTTGGAATGTCTTTCATATTGGAAAAGTTTGGACTGAAGGAGTATGCAACTAATTTGATAGTCGTACCAACATATCCAAAGCAACTAGAAACCTACAAAAAGGAGAATTCCAAAACCAATAGGGTCATATTTGAGGGATTCAAGGACCATATTGTTATGCATATCACAAAGAAGGACACAATGAAGAAAATGTGGAACATGATTTTATATCTATACCATAATACTACAGAGAATAGGAATTTGATTCTCAAGAAAATTTGAGGACCATCAATATGCATAAGGGTGAGGATGTTGTATTTTATCTCACCAAAGTTTGACTTACCAGAGATGAATTGGTTGTAGTAGGAGACAATCCAAGTGATAATGAGCTAGTGCTAATAACACTAAATGTGCTTTCCAAGGAATGGGGCATATTCATCTAAGAAATACATGGGTGATATATTCTTCTAGGATGGGATCTCCTATGGAGTGAATGCACTTAGGAGGAGCTTAGGCTCAACTTGGTCAATGGCACTAGTATCAGTAGTAATAATTCAAAGGTGGATAAGGAACAACAAAACAGGTAGCCCTAGCAAGAAAAGGGAAGGAAAAGAAGGGTTTCAGAAAGGGATGAGGCTCAAAAGAAGATAATAAAAATAAGGACTTGAGTAAAATTAAGTGCTTCAGTTGCGGTCAGCTCAGAAACTATGTCAACCAATGTACTAATTGAACAAGGAAAATAAGGGGAAGCATAAAAAAACTTTAACAATCATTGAGTATTTGTCTTCTAGGCTAGAATATGAATTTTCTCTCATAGCTTTCCTCTCTAGCTCCACATCAACAAGTGTATGGTATATTGAAAGTGGACCATCAACACATATAACAAGAGTTAGAGAACATTTCTCTAATTATAAGGAAGAGGAGATGTAATTCCATATACATATGGAAAACAAGACTAAATGTACTCCAGTTGGGAGAGGTACCATCAACATTTAGAGGGAGTCCGGTAAGAGCAGCAGTGTTACAAATGTGTTGCATGTGTCAGTTTTAGGAATGAACATAATTTCAATTTCTACACTACAGGATAAGGGGTACGATGGCAACTTCGTGGGGAAGAAGGTGTATGTTAAGCACCAAAGTTGGAAGAAGGTCAAATAGATTGGGGTTCAAAACAATAAGTTGTACAATTTTTAGTTTGATTCTCTAAAGGCAATGATTAGCAAAAACACTAGAAGTGAATAGTATTAAGAGAGCTATGGAATAGGAGGATGGGAAACTTGAATCATAGAGAACTCAAGTTTCTCAAGGAGACTATGACAGGAGTTCCATAACAAAGTACAAACATGATGATGTGTGCATATGGTGTGTACTTGGGAAGTTTTTGAAATAAACATTCCCAAGGAGCAACAATAGAGCTAGTGGTGTGCTTCAGTTAATACTCTCATACATTTTTGGTGCATTATCTACCGGATATCACAAGGTTTATGGATATTTTGTAACCTTAATCCATTATTATTCTAAGAAAAAATAGATCTATTTCTTATAGACCAAGGACAAGGTCTTTAGTTGCTTCTAAGAGTTCAAGGCTCTTGTGGAGAACAAAACAGGTAGAAATATCAAGGTGCTTCATATGGATAATATAGGTGAGTATATAGATAAGGCCTTCCTAGGGTTCTGTGTGAAAGAGGGCATAAGGAGAGAGTGGATAACTCCATATAACCCACAACAAAATTAGGTCACAATGTAGAAGAATAGGATGATCATTGGAGAAATGAGGGCGATGATATATAACTAAGATATGCCTAAGTTTCTATGGGAAGAGGCATGTAGCATAATAGTATACATACAGAACAAGGTTCCTTAAAAATAATTGGGGAATATGACATCAGAAGAAGCCTTCACAAGGAAGAAGCCAGAGGTTGGGAACTTCAGGGTCTTTAGTAGTATGGCTTATTGTCACGTGCTATATGACAAACACACCAAATTGGATCAAACTACACAGAAGGGTTATTTCATTGATTACAATAAAACGTACAAGGAATACAAAATCTATATTCTTATTAGCAAGAGGATCATCATGAGATGGGATGTAAATTTCTAGGAGGAGAAAACCTTTAATAGATCTCATGAGTTGCAAACAGATGATTTGAGTAGGCCAGCAGAAGCTCCAAGGGTTTATCAAAAACCACATGGAAAACAAAACACAAGTACTATTACTAGTACAAGCACTAGCTCAGGTGTAAGTGGTCCAAATAGATCTCAGCATACGGGGCAGTATGGGTAGGATGAGGAGCATGAAGCTCTAACAACTACCAGTGGAAGAAAAAATAGGGAGGTGCTTCAAACAATGAATGATGCACAGGAGTTCGTGGGAGCTCCTAATTCAAGCACCAAAGAGTGCAGAAAACCAAACAGGTATAATGTGTTAGTGACAAAGGTCATTGATAAAGAGACTTCCAGTTTTCAGGAGGTTTCATAGCATCAGGTGTGGTAGGATGCAATGGTGGAGTACAACTCCATCATGATCAATGATGTATGGGAGGTCGTTCCTAGACCAATGAACAAGTATGTATTTGGTTCTTTATGGATCTATGAGATCAAGTATTCTCTAGACAGCAGTGTGGAGAAGTATAAGGCTAGGTTTGTGTCCAATGGGTATGCGCAAAAGGAAGGCATAGACTATGACGATACCTTCGCTACAATGGCCATGTAAACTTCTATCAGGGTTGTGATACCTCTAATAATGTGGATGGTATGGTATATTTACTAGATGGACGTTAAGACAATTTTCTTGAATGAGGTGATAGAAGAGGAGGTGTATATCAAACAACCATATGGATTTGAGAAGCATGAGATAGATACACATTTTTTAGGTTGAACAGGGCACTATGTGAACTCAAAAGAAACCCCCAAAGCATGGTATCGTCATATCGGTAGTTACTTGCAACAGATGTGATTTGTGAAGAGTGAAGCAGATTCCAACCTTTATTATTTAATAGTTGGAGTTGAGATACTCATGCCAATAATTTATGTGTGAACTATTTCTAATGGGGTCATCAAGGCTCATAGAGGACTAAAAGAGGGACGTGGCATCCAAGTTCGAGATGAAGGACTTGGGACCGATGCATTACTTCCTAGGACTGGAGGTATGGAAGACATATGGGGAGATCTTCCTTGGGAAAGGGAGATATACTATTGATATTCTAAAAATATTAGGGATATGGAACAGTTGACCCATGTCCATGCCTATGATTACCAACTAGAAGAAGATAGACGCATCATAGGATGCAGCAGTGGACCCAACCTTGTATAGGTAGCTCATCATATCTCTCATGTATTTGGTTAACACAAGGCGAGACATTTGATTTGCATTCAACACTCTTATTCAGTTCATGGTGGAACCGAAGAGAGTACATTGGACAATGGTGAGACACATATTGAGGTATCTATGAGGTATAGTAAAGTATGGTTTGTGATATAATTGAGGTAATGGTATCAATTTGAGGGGATATACAGATATAGACAGAGTATGTTGTACAATGGATCAGAAAAGCACTTCAAGTTGTTGCTTCGGATTTGGATCAGGGGTTGTCTCTTGGTGCAGCAGGAAGTAAAATTCAATGGCACTAGTTTCTACAGATTTATAATACATAGTAGCGAGCATGCCCACATGAAAATCTATTTGGATGTGGAAGTCGATAGTGGGATTTTTTTTCTGCAATTAGATTCAACCAACATCTATTCTGATAATCATAGTTGAATCAAATTCTCTGAGAATCTAGTGCTCCATGATAGGTTGAATTGTATCAACATGAGATACCACTTCACCATAGATTGTGCATAGCATGGATAAATTTGGCTACGATATGTTCCCACAGATCAGTAGATTGTAGATATTATCATGAAGGCCTTTGGTAAGGAAAATTTTGATTACTTCAAGGATAAGATGGGAGTAGTGGAGAACACCTTCCTTCCTAATAGGGATTTTTAGTTTCTTGTAGCAGTAGACAGGTGTTTTAGTCTCTATGGTGTATATGAGATTAAGGAATACAAGAGGATAATTATCTCCAAGATCCAGAAAAAATTTCTACAAAAAATGATTTTATTAGATTAATTAGAGAATTATTATAAAAAAATCCTACGTTTAACTTAGGAAAATTGGTTATCAGATTAATGGAGGTAAATAAATTTTTCTCTAGAGACTTCCAGAAAAGTCACTTTATGGGGTTAATATTACCTTAGACATCGATTGTGATTATATCATGGTTTTTTATTCATCAACAAGGGATTATAAGACCAAATCGATGGGTCAGTTGGAGGCATCACTTCAAGAAGTTCAAATGACCCAGTTCGAGTGATTACCGAGGGCATAGTTTGAGTGAGGGAGACACCAAAAAAAGGTTCTCAGAAGATAATATTAGAGAAGAAATTTATGGAGGAATTTTCTCAGTGATTTCCAATTTCTAGTGGGAGGAAGGAGATTGATTTCATCAGCAGAAGAGGAGATCGAATTTAGAAATGCAAGTATCTAGTTAGCCGGTGTGAGTGACATAGGAGGTCGTTTCAATTGTTATTATTAGATCTATCACCAAGAGGTAGTGAAAGTTAGTAAAGCGAATTGTTGGAGGTATTTTTTCTTGTAGAAGAATTTTCCTAGAGACAATGCAAATTTCTAGAGTTGTTAGTGCGAGATTCTAGCAGGAGTGTGTGTTGCACAAAGAGGTTGAATACACCTGCAGAGGGATACTTTAATGTTTTCAAATAATTTTTGTGAAGAGGAAAATATTTGTCATACTTTTTCCAATGACAGGAAAGAAGATTGTATTTCTCAATTTTGCTAAAGAATTAATAATAAACTCTCATCTACATAACTGATTTTCACTTCGGATTTTTTCCAAGGACAATTTGTCCAAAATATTGGTGTTAATTAATTATGTGTGTGCATAATTTCTCAATTCTTGTAATTATTTTTGAATATTGAAGTAGTAATTTAATTTTTATTTGTCGTAATTAAATTTCTAAAAATAAATTATCTCCAGTAGATACAAGATTAAATTTCATTTGCTGCAAAATAAGGAAATTTCATAGGATGTCAAAGGAAATATATATAATAGATGTTGGGTGTTGTGTATCCAAGCATGTGAGTCAACCCTCATCCTCCTCCAAAATGTTGCTAGTGGAATCCCTTCCATGTAATAAATTAGGAAGGAAGAGAGGTCATACCACCAGGGTTGGACATCCATTTAAAGATAGGCTCGTAATTGTGTCCCTCCCTTCTAACTCTTCAAAGGTCTTCACTAGTGAATACTCACCTTTACTCGACATTTTTTACTTATAGAGAAGCACATTGAACATAATGTCTGATGGGTCGCGATATTTGGACATCAAATCGCTTGGACTTACGGTCAAAAAAAAATTTGGGAGACTGTGAAATTTCCTTGATTGTAATTACTAGATATTATTCTCCTAATTGTTAGCAATTTAATTGTTTTACGACAATTAAATAATAGCTAACAATTGAAATATTCACCATAAAAACATTTTTGAAAACAAAAACTAGGAACTGAGAAACACAATAAAATCGACACAATAATATTTGGACTAAAGTCCCAAAAAAACCTCGAAGGGAAAACCAATGCAGCAGATGACGACTTATTTTATATCTGGATGCTCAACTGAAAATCCTCCAACAAATATCTAGCCAAAATAATTAGGATAAAAAATTATCCCTTTGTCAAAAAACTCGACCTCAATCTGGCCTACTCACACTTCCTCCTCACTGCTCGCGTTGTTGTCCTACGCAAGTCATATGACCCCTAAATTAGCCTCAAACTGGATCATCTAGCCTCCTCCCACATATGTAAAAAATCACTCTGCTTTCCAAATAATATTTATGGCCTTTGGCAACTGAAACAAACCTTTCCCGACAACTCTCACAATTGGACTCACTAACTTGCACTACTTGGATGCATTTATTTGCAGAAGATTTTGGTCTCCTTTTTCATGCCTCTCTGGTAATAAAAAAAATTTGGGAAATTCTTATGGAATCTCCTTTGTTTCTCCCTCAATCACTGATGCTATCCTTCTGGTTCAAGCTCTCTTTTTTACTGATGACAATTGGATAGCTCAATCTGCCAAGGTAACTTGCTCCCTTCTTTTGTCTCTATCCTTCCCATCGACTTGCTCTTATAATATCTCGTTGGAGCACCAATGACCATAATTAAATACTCATCAATGGTTAAGATCATCTCATAATCAATCCGTATGATTTTTTGGAAGTCTCTAGAGGATAAGTCGATCTCCTCAATTAATTTTTATTAATTGATCAATTTTCCTAAGTTAGACATAGGAATTTTTTAATTATTAATCAGTTAACTTAATTGAGTGGTCTCTATGTGTTTTATCCTAGAACCATTACTGGGTTTTTGAGATATTGTGTTCCTTAGCCTCTTAGACACAAATTGAGACTAAAAAACCTATCTGATGATACCAAAACAACACAAACTAATACTCCCTCTTAGCAGGTGCAACAACCCTGGTGAAAATTCCATGTAATAAAATTTAATAAAGCCAAAATAATAACCACGGTTGTGGGACACATAATAAGCCATCAGATATTATGGCTAATAAAATTAGCAAAGGCAATAGAAAAGGATTTGGAAAGGAAAAGTGGCATTAATTGGCATTTATTTATGAAAATAGTGGAAATTAGGAGAAAATGAAGGTGAAAGATCATGCGTTGCATGTGACAAGGAAAATGAAGGAAAAATAATGGAAAATGAATAAAATAGAGGCCACATTAATAAAAAGGATTCTGAGGATCATTTGGTACCATTTTTCAGTGTAACCTTTTGTCAGTTCAGTTTTGGAGCTCTCTCTCTATTCTCTCTCTCTCTCACTCTTGGACACTTAGAGTTTTCTTGGAGAATTTTAGCTCTGGATCAAGGAAGAGAAGGATCAAGCAACTACAACAGGTTTACTTGCAAATATTGATTTGAATGTGTGATTTCCTTGCTAGACTTGGAATGCATGGTTATGAATGTGTGTTCTTAGTTCTCTTGTTATCATTGGAATGGGTTTTGCAAGGTGTGACAGTGTTCTTTAGCCTTGCCTTGCCATTTTTGGATATCCATGTTGTGATGTGGTTCTCATGTTTTGGTTGAGTTGGATTTCTGGATGGATTCGAAACTGAGGGTGGTGGATCTGTGATTGAAAGAATACATGGCCTAGTAATCCCTGAACCAGACTGTGGATTATAGTAAATCCATTGGCCTAGTAACCCTAGAACTAGATTGTGGGTTGTGGTAAAGCCAAGTATTTTGTTCCTCGGTGGGCCTATTAATCCCAAATCGTTGAATGGAGGGATATACCGTAAACCCTAGAGGTGGTTTCCCTTTATCAGCCCTAGGAATACTTTTCAGTGATTGGTGGGATATACGGTAAAGCCTAGAGGGTAGTGTCTCGATTATGGCCTCGTGATCCCTAGATTAAAATATGGATTGCGGTAAAGCCTAAAGACAAGGAGACAAGAAAATTCATCATGGTGTAGGTGGAGAAATTTGGTGGCATCCATGCTTGTTTATGGCCTAGTGATCTGGTGAGGATTGCAGTAAAGCATGGTTCTATTAATGAGGGTGAGGTGGTTTAGCCATAGGAAGCCCTGGTTGATTTTTTTGGTTTTGAGTCCCACATTCATTCTTGGAGTATGGCATGGGGGTGATTGGATAAAGATAGATTTGGTTCAACCAATCTATGGTCGAGTGGAACGTGGAATTCCTAAAACTTGTTGGCCTTTGCATTCATTATAAGGAGCTTCTTCTACTTGGTATTTTATGACAGTGATAATGTGTGGCTCTCATCATGTTTTGGTTAATTATTGAAGGTACAATGAATATATTTCGTAATAGATGGTAATGCAGTTATTTTGATGAGGCATCAATGCTTCTTAGTGATTCTCAAATAAGTATAATACCTCTATGCTCAGATATGTTATTATGACCTGTAGAATGCATATTTGTGACATGTTTGGCAAAATGTATGTCATGGCTAGTAGGGTTCCATTCAAGTCCTTGCTCAAGTATTTGCATTTGTATCATTGTTTCAATGTTATTTTCCATTTCTGTAAGTTTCATGAAGTTCTAGGCAGTGGCCTGAGTCCTGGCCCTGAAAAAGTGGCATAGAATCTAGAGTCGTTGGCACATAACTACCTGGAGAAGTCCCCAGTTGCAAGTATGCCTTGTTGTGGGAGATACTAGAGGGTCTGAGTTGCATACATGCCCATGTCAAGGGAGCAATTAAGGCTTTAATGTAGAAAAATGTATGTTTGTCTCACGAGTTGGTCACCTAGATGGGTTGGATGGCTTATGGGGGTTCTATTGCATGTGTATAAGGTCAATTTGGTTTTTTTCTATTGGTTTCACTTCCTTAACTGCACCTTGAAAGTTGAATCAAATCATAGTAGCCTCTTGTCATATGTTTACTTTGATTGGCTGGTTACTTGGGTAGATGTGGGAGAAGAGTGTTACAGAGTGGTATCAGAGCATGGTTCACCCTTTGGACTAGATGGGTGATGTGTTGGGCATACATTCATTTCAGTTGCATATGTGTCCCTATTCTTATGGTTTATGTATTGGTTGTGTATGCTTGGTATTAGTGATGGTTTTAGTTGTGTCGCCATGTTAAAGTTGATGGTGTCGTTGTTGAATGTAATTGTTGTGAATATATGTCGTTTATGCACTGGTTATGCATGTTAATGTTTTTATGTAATGTGTATGTGTCCATGTCATACATATGTTGTTATGCATACAGTGATATGGTTGTAGTTTTCATGCATGAGGTCATGATATGTGGTGGGTATGGTCGTGTATTGATAACTGGATAATGGTTGAAATGATGATTATATATATCTATATATATATATATATATATATATATATATATATATATATATATATATATATATATATATATATATATATATATATATATATACATATAGAGAGAGAGAGAGAGAGAGAGAGAGAGTGTGTGTGTTAATTTGGTTAGTATTGCAAACGATATATCCTCCTTGAATTATACTAAGGTACGTTGGCTTGTTTAAGATTTGTTTTGTTTGACATAGTATGCCTTGCAGGAAGAGATAAACATGAATATAAATATGGTAGACTATAGAGATTATGCCTATGAATCATATGAGCAACATGGTTTTGGGAACTCTTCTAAATTAGAAGACACATTGAGGATTTTTAAGGAAGAAATAAGGAGTTGCAAAGTAGATAATGACATAACCATGCAGGCACAGGAGAAACAAGCATAAGTAAATGTAGTAACTTCAGAGTTCGTCAAAATTGAAAGACAAGGGCCACTCTAGATCAACTATGGATAGAAGGATGGGACTAATGGGGCATATGTAAGTAGGTCTCATGGTGGTCACATATCAGATAGAGATGACACGATCAAAGATGGTATATTCTTGGATACTCCGGATAGGAGAGGTGATGGACACAAGTACTATTCTAGTTCTGGTTTTGACAGACACTGTGATCATCGGCTTTATCACCCTTACAGGAGGAGTGGCAGGGGATACTTGTCGAATGAGTTTAAGAAAGTGAAGGAACCTACTTTTGATGGAGAGTTTAAGGATCCCAAGGATGCAAAGGCTTGGTTACTTGGCATGAAATTTTTTTTTGAAATGCAGGAGTACATAGATAATACGAAGGCCAGAATATTTATCTTCAACCTCAAATGGAAAGTAGATTTCTGGTGGGAAGATGTAAATGGGTTAAAGACATCAGGACAAAGGACTTGAGTTGGCATGAATTCAAAAGACTCTTCAAAAATAAGTACTTTTGTGAAAGGTTCTATGATAGCAAATCCAAGGAATTATATGAGCTTAAAATGGTATCGATGAAAAATGAGGAGTATATGACCAAGTTCCTATAGCTATGGAGTTATGTACCATATCTTAAAGATGAAAAGGATGAATTTCATATATTTTTCAGTGGATTTCCATTAGCATTTATAGATCGAATGATTATGATGAGCCTTAGTCACTTGAGGAATTTATTGGGAAACTAAAGCACTATTATGAGCATTCAAAGCGTAAAAATGAATCTCAACAAGGATGGAAAGGAAAAGATAAAGGTAAAGGTAAATGGAAGTTAAAAATAACAAGGCCTCATAACTCATAAGAGAAAGAGAATGTTGTACCGCATAATAATTTCAATGCATCTATGATAGGGACATGGGTCAAAACAACAAAATAGAGGTGATGGTATAGGACAATTGGAGTGTTGGACATGTGTTAAGGAGAATCTCAAAATGGATTTTTCGCAGAATTAGGGTGGTAGGCCTCAGATCTATAGTGCACAGGAGGCGCATACTATTGGGGATGTTGGGTAGAGCATTCCTCGTATCTATGCCACACTAGTTAATAGGCAGGAAGTTCATTAGGTATCTATCATTAAGATGGACAGTAATATTTTTGATCAATTTGTTTATATTTTGTTTTCCTTGGAATTTTTGGTATTTTTGATGGCTCAGTTAGATCCTTAGGGAAACTAGAGGATTGCAGTTGTCTTTGTTGTAGTTTTCATTTTTCCTTTATTCGAGTAGGGAAGTCTCATCTTGCTAATTTTTGGTCTACTGTTATTTTTTTGGTGTCTTTCTTTATCTCTAGTGACATTTATGAACTCCTAAGTCACTATTTTGGATGTATGAAAGGCTTTCATTGGAACATATTTTGTTATTAATAGAAATCTATCGAAGAAATTTACCCAAAAAAAAAAAAAATCAAATGAGTAGATAAGTATTAATAATTATCAAAAAACATCTCAAAAGATAAATTATAAAAAAGAAAAATCACACTTCCAATCAATGAATGGGAAGTGCAGCAAATGCACACATTCCAAGAACTAGGACCATTCAAACAACGTGCACATTTCTGGGAGCACTGCCCTCGCTGCACACTAATTAAGAAGTCGCATTTATATTGAGATCATATTATTACTTGAGAAGTGACATTAATATTGTTCCATGATAATAATTTTTTTAAGTAAATATTAATTATGGATAAAACTAGCAATTGCTTCAAAAAGGTACAAAGGTACACAGATAGGATTGTTAGATTGGAAAATGTCATAATTTGGTTTATAATCATGTAAATGATTTTGATATATTAAATTTTAAATATAGAAACAAGTTATATCTTGCCACTTTTTTTCCCTTATTTATTGTAATGTGGCATTAGTCATTCACAGTGAAAAACACAAAAGCAAGCATTTGGACAAAAAAAACTTCACATTTTATTGTTCATCAAGTTTTTTCAATGTGGCATTAGGCATTCACAATGACAAACACAAAAGCAAGGATTTGGACTAATTTTTTTTCACATTTTATTGTTCATTAAGTTTTATTAATTTTTTAATTACTCAAAGCAAAAACATTCTCAGAAAGTGAATGGATTTTCCAACCAATATCATCATGCACATTCAGCTAAGTTGTTTTTCCTCTAAATTGCCACATTTGGTTTAAGGCACTTTCTAAGTAACATTCCAAGTTCATAACAAGCGTAAATCACTTGAAAACTGGAGCAAATATGCCATATTGTAGCTGAAATCTTTGAACATTTTGAAAGGGGAAGGTCATAAAATCATCATCTAAAACTTAGGGCTGGATAAGATGTTAGTTTTTTCACATTTTATTGTTCATCAATTTTTATGAGTTTTGTAATTACTCAAAGAAAAAACATTCTTACAAAGTGAATGAAATTTTCCAACCAATGTCATCATGCATGTTCATCTAAGTCATTTTTCCTCTAAATTGCAACATTTGGTTTAAGGCACTTTCTTAGTGACATGCCAAGTTCATAACAAGCATAAATCACTTGAAAACTGGGGAAAATATGTCATATTGAGGCTGAAATATTTGCACATTTTGAAAGAGGAAGTTCATAAAATCATCATCTAAAACATTGGGTTGGATAAAATGTCAGTTATAACCAAAATCAAATTTACTACAAAAGCCTTAGACTGCCTTAACTCTCAATAGAATTGTATGAAACCTGTAGAAAATTGTTAAATGATTTTACAAAAATTATGAAAGGGTGCAAATGAAACAAGTACAAAACCTGTGACCGCTCTACTTTTTCCCACACAAACAAAAGACAAGAAGGGGCACCAACTAATCAAAATCTTCACCTCTAAAAACACGAGGCACTTTTATTTGAGTTGGGATCATCAAATTTGTCAAATAAACCTTCAGACATCCTCACACCATATAACAGGATCTGAGTGTGTGTGCTTCAGTGGACTTCTTGTTTATGATGTCTATGAAATCGACGTTGAGAAATAACACAAGACGGTGATGAATATTGGCCATGAACCTATTAAAATGGAGACATAGAACTCATTCCCTTTAATTGATACTCATTCCAAGGAAATAATCCCCTGTCATATTATTGAAGACATTAAAAAGAATTATTGCACCTATAGTTTTGATTCCAGAGTTGACACAAGGAAAGGTGTCATCACCTTTGTTGTGTATTTTTTTATTCTAGAGTTGACACAAGGGAAGGTATACTCACCTATGTGATGCAATTGACATGCAAGAAAATATTTATAATAGAATTGATGCATAGCAGGCCAACGAGAAGGAATTCTCTGAGGATTTTTGGTCACAGAAGAACCAAGAAGGTTTTCAATTCCCTCTTATAACATTACAGAATGTGTTATTTTTTTGTGAACACAAGAGGAAAATATATTTGAACCTTCTCCGAGAAACTTAAAACTGGTATTAACACACTAATACATGGTCCTTGTCTTGAGAAAGTTATCATCAATGATGAAAAATCCTATGTTTGTAGCACGATCGAATTTGACACAACTAAACCGCATATTATTAAGATCATGGTTGATCCAAGCTTCGATCTCTGCTAAGCTACCTCATTTTTTTTCCTAGTGATTTTGTATTTACATATGAGGAAACAGATGTCAGGGTACCTAAAACAAGATCCAAATTGTTCAAATTACTTTAGAAATACTAAAGTGGAAGCACCTTATCCCCATATATGATTGAGGTATGATAAAATATCTCAAATTGTATTGATTGTTGTTTCAATGGTATGTTATATGTTGTCTTAAATCGCATGTTGGTGCTTCTGAAGAAGCATCTCAAGTTGATGTAGAGATATACAAAACATTAGAAAAATGCAATATCTTTCATTAATTTTCTTGGATAGTTCCATTTCACATATCTGCCATGCATAAATGTTAAATGAGGATTCATGAGTTAAAAACAGAAATTGATATGATGTTGTATTTGGGAAGCAAGGTTGTCCTTATCAAATAGATTCTAAAAGTTATGGAGATAGGAATTTGTTGGTAGATTTTGTTACTACTTAAGAGTTTACATAGTTCTATATTATCATGATCAGAATTTGGTCGTGGAATTATTTTTCCCATAACTGATTCAAAAAAGACTTGGAGACATGGTGCCATTACAAATCTGGTACATAGAGTTAAAAAGTGTCAAAAAGTTGCTCCTTTTTTCACTTGGGTACCCAGCGTTTTCAGAACTCTATATATTAAAATCAGGCATTCACTATACTCTATTTAGATTTTAGAGGTGGGTTATTTTGAGCGAGACAAAATTTCACCAAAGAAACTACAATAAACCCATTCTCTCATTCATTTATACACAACATCACAATTCATTGACCATTAAAATCTAGAAATGAACCTCTTCAGCTCAGTTTAGTGAGAATTAAAATCTGTAAATGAACCTCTTTAATGGTAAAAATATGCATTTTCTCTTTATACGATGGTATTAAGTAGACAAATTTCAACGAAAAATATTGAGAATGATCTTGAAATTCGTTACAAGTATCCATTGAGGTAAAATGAGAGAATATTCTTGGTTTAGATCGGTATCGTGCAAGAGTGGTGACCAACATCCCTAGGAAAAGAATTTGTATGTTCTTAGCGATAACAAAATAGGACAAAGATATCCTTCCATTGATATTAGTTATCAACTTATCTTGGATCTAAAAGAATGAGGGATTCGTACCTAAATTAACATGCACATCATCATCGACCTTAACATAGAAATTTTCATCCCATTTTGTTATTGTTGTAGAAAAATAGGTCTTGGTATTTGCTGAGAACTCGTGGTAGCCTTCAACATGTTCTAGTCTAAGGAAATCATGATTTTGATCATATTCTAAATCAATGGCATGATCCAAAATACTACCAGGTGTAACATTGTGTCCAATAACTAATCTAATAACAATGCCTTTCTTCTCTTCCAATTGTTTGAGTTTGGATCCTATGAGGAACAAAAGGTCCAAATATAAAAATAAACGGATATCTAGAAAAGCTACAGATAACATAATATCCCTGCCCTAGGTTCTATTAGCATTCCGTAAATCCCTTCAGGCTGAGAAAAGGACCACAGAGGTAACCACAAAGTGCTCTTGGCTAGAAACTGGTCTTTTCTAGCCGAAGGGGGCTCCCTCACTCGAAAAACCTAAAAATTGGAGACTTTGAAGCACATATTTTGATAGAGACCAGATATGAAAAGGATTTTTAAATTTATTGGAAATTGGCAAAGGATTCTGGAATATTGGTGCATGTGATCATAAAACTACTAGCTTGTCAGACTTGTGCATATAGCAACCAATTACATGCACAGAGGCCTGTCTAGCACATACTTCGAATAGAGAACAAATAGTATTATAGTTGGAAATAAACAATACACAACACTCGTCCACATGTGACAGAACAGATGAAAGTTTTGTCACTGCATATCTATGGTTGAGTATTAAGAGGAAAAATAGAAGATAAAGGAATAACACATTTCATTTGTATTCTAAAACATTGATACATGACTAAACTAGAGCATGCAAGATGAATTCTAGTATAGTTGTTCCATTATACCCATAAAGAGGACAGAAGAAGAAATTCAATAAGGTAACAAATACACGAGAGAAATAAATTCGAAGCATAATACCGCAAGTATCTCTGAAATTCCCACTGGAAGAACTCAACATTAAGCAATTTTATTCATGTAAGTAAAGATCACAGTGCAACAGTATCTTTGAACAAATTCACAATAATATCCAACCCTTTCTAGCTTGTATAATTTGGCATTAAATAGCCTTACATCCTCCAAAAATCCCATGACCAAATACAATGAATGTCATGATCCATGAGATGGATAGAATTGATCACAAAAGTAGAAACTTAAACATATCTTCAGGTTTTTATTTTAGTGGAAAAAACAAAAACTAGCTTAGATCTTATCATGCTACCCTATCCTAATACCATCCTAATCCATGAGAGTCTTATCCTAATCATCATACAATGCTTTTATAAATAAAAATAGGAAACAGTAGTCAACTACCAAATATGTGTTGTGCAGCAGCTATGCAGCATGCCATGTTGGCATGATTTTCCACATATTTGCAAACATATGGCTGGTGACTATTTGATGAATCAGCTCCTGGTTCAACAACATATTCCACCATCCACCTCCTGACAAATGGCATCCTCAATATTGCATATAAACATGTGCGTAGTGACTGTGCAGCAAGAATTTAAAATTGTGTTAGCACCAGTTGTCCCGCCTCAAAATCACACAATATGACCCCAGCTATACAACCCACACTTCATACTATCAAAGCAACCTTCAGCGTGCCAAAAACATCCATACAACCTCCACATGTCCAAACCGAATTGCAAAAATTCATAATTCTGCCACCAAAAACTGTGAAAATAGGTCTAAAAAATACACATGTATCTCCAAAACGGTAGCACTTTTTTAAAAAAATTAAGGAGGTTATTGTATATGAGATTTTTTTAAGAAAAAAATCTCTTATTTTCTCCAAATTATGCCCTTAATTCTTAGAAAATTCTCTACAAAACAATGTCTAAAACAGGAAATTTACAAATTGTGAAAAATGTGCTTTAAAGGTGCATTTGAAACTCTCGATATGTGACACATGTGAAAACACTGGAAGAGGTTATCGTTATTTAGCCCATCCTTGAGAAAAACGTCTTTCTTTTTTCCATAATTCACCTTCATGTCGTCAGAATCCTATTTTCAAAATGATGATGAAAATAAAGTATGATGTGCAACACTATGCAACGAGTAGGTTGGGTAGCATTGTTGCTCAGCAATGGTGGGGTATCACTTGTGCGCAACAAGGGCTTTGTGATAGTTGTAACTCTTCTCTCATTCATTGTCTTTTTCTGAGTGAGTAAGCTGAATGAGCAACAAGACTAAGGTTTCATGCAATGCGCCTCTATTTTTTTACCTTTCGCATTTTTTGCTTTGATTGATTTTTTTTTCTTTGTGCTGATCCATTTTCCTTTGGATCAAGCCATCATGGTGGTAGTTTAGCATAAGGAGGGTTTGAATTATGATGAGGGATAGAGTGTTGATTATGTTAGGGATAAGTGTGATAACAACAATGGATAATGAAGGTTATAAAGGGGTAGGATGAGAGTAAATTTACATGTCAAAGGTGTATGTGAGTGGGAGGATGAATGAAATAGGGTGTATGATGGTAGGATAGTAGATGAATATAATTAGATCATAATTTGTAATGAGGAAATAACCTTGATGAACCTCTAAAACCCCAAACTGACACAACCTCCCATTGGAACTGACCAATAAATGAATGCTAACACATACTCATTGACTCTTGAGTGTACGAAAATTGACCTCATAACCTTGTGACTCTGACAACTCTGTCAAACTTTGTATGATGTGGACAGTGACCTTTATTCTATGACACCAAGAAATTCATAGGCTAAAATGCTTCAAAAAATAGAAAATTAAAGGACATGGAAAATTTATTTGACGATAAAAACTTATGACCCTAACAGGTTCATACACACTCATGAAAACTATTTTTACAATTAAAAGAATTTATTATTTATTAAACAGATTTCCAAACCTATAAATTTATTAGCAATAATTGATATGGACCTTGTGGCATCCAGGTTTCATGAACAGGGTCCCGCCGCTTTCTACTGCTAAAATTTGTATCGATTCCAATCACAACAAATTTCTTTTGGCGTATTTCAGAGCATTTTACATCTGGCTTCTCAAGAAAATGTGACCCATTGAGGTTGGTTGATTTTGCAGTCCGAGAAATTGTTAATTCCATTTCAAGAGAAGAATTTTTTTGTCTAACGATCTACAGACATGAATTTGCAAGCTCAAATGAAGGGTTTCAATTTTTTTTTCAAACAAGTGCACACAAACAAATATAAAATGCAAAATGCAAATTTTATATAGTAACAAGAAATATTGTGCCATCGATTCCTAAACCATATAAAGATAAATCCACCTCAGTGTCAAGTTCATTTGATAATTACAACTGACTACCCTATGAACTACTAAATGTGTATGATGACTTAGCAAAATACTAGAGAATGTAGCTGAAATAGGTAATATTCAAGGTGGTGATCATGAATGACAACTGACATAACTTAAGCCATAAATCGAAAGAGAACAATGAAATTTGCCTCATGTTACTTGGAAAAAACATAATCATCATAGGCATCCATGAATGACCTCATTCAAATTAAAGAAGCTAGAATAGTCACATAAACAGGTAGAACAAGGTGTTTAAAATTTCTCACCCAATGGCATAGATAAGTTAGGGAGTGAACACAGCACCTGTGATGACAGCCATTGGAAGAAATTTGGATATTACCATCAAAGAGGGCCAGCAAAGCTATTTTATAGAATAATATACATAATTTCAGAAGCACGGGTGGAACACAAGAGGAAGTCAAGTTTCTAACTACAAGGACTTTGTTCACATTGAATATGACATGATAAAAAGATAAACAAGTCGAAAAAAGTAATTGCTACTACTTACTGAATGACTTGATGTGTCTAAGCAACATCCCCGATTATATCTCTACTTTTGCCATTTTCGACTTTCTAATGAAATTCACACAGTATAACTTCTTATAATAAGTCATATGAAGCATACCTTAAATTCTTAACAATTTCAACATCTTAACCTATAAATCTTCTTGCTTTAATACTTACAGTATTGTCTTCACGATATTGAGAAACAACTTACAATTCGCGTTTGTGTGTGAGATCAACATCATCGTATGTGTCAGGATTGATCCACATGTTGTTAGTAAAGAGCATACCAATGCAGAAACTCGCAACGCAGAGGAGCACAATCAATTTGGGGGAAAACAAACCCCCAGACAAAAGAACATTAATCATTTTTCCAATAATGCAGAGATCAATTCCAACCTTGTGCATATTATATTGGATATACTGAAAAAAATTACAACAAAATACTTAATTAAACATTTGACAAAATCTAGGTATTTCCTTTCTTACTAGACACATGTTTATTGATGTAACCAAGAAAAATTCATCTGAAAGTGTGGCTAGCCATTGCACACATAACCATTTTAAATATATTGTTTCTATCAGAAATGAGATCTCTTTTAGATATGGTGTATGACAAATGAATATTTCCTATTTTTCCAACATTGAATAAATTAATTCCATCCTTTCACAAATTTTGTTGCATTGCACTAGAATTACAACACATAACTTAATAAAGTATTTGATAGAATCTCAAGCTAACAACCTAAAGATCTACTTTGTCAATAAATTACCTACCTGTATAGTCGATAGATCTTTCTTCTGAGAGTCTGGCTATGAACATTTCCATTTCAAACAAGTCAACTCAATCCTTAAGATATTGTTCAATGGACAAAGGAACTAACTCAACAACGCATCCTATAAGACAGACAAACATTGGATGTCCACCGCATACAAGAGGTTTATGTTATTTGTAAGAACATGTTCTACAAACAGATTGAATAATTGCTTAGCACACGATAAAACCTTAACGCAATTACCCCATTGTAAAAAATTATTTCCTACTCCATGATTAGTATTAACTAATCTAAATGCCAATTCAGATAGTTGCACTATGCATTAGGAAACACTATGCAAAAATATCCATGAGCAGTAAATAAATTCCAGGCCACAAGGTTTCTTCCATAAAAGACAAAAAACTTTGCCTTGGATATGGATGATTTGGTGGTGGAAGGGGCACTAGATACAACAACACCAACTCTTGAAGGTGGACCAACAATTGTATTCCGCAACAACATAGTGTCCAAGTTAAAATCCAAATATCCTCTATTGGCCCCCAACTGATTTGTGCCCTCCCAAATAACCCCTCTACATTTCTTCACCTTCACCTTCACCAACCTAGGCCACCCACTAACCAAGGACTCGATCCCATCATCTGAAACTGGAAAACCCTTGATGCATATCTCCTTCAAAGAAATACATTTCGCAGCGATACAAGAGATATTTGTATCCCCGGTCGTCTCACTACCACTGAGAGCCAATCTCTCCAAGACCTGGAAAATGGAAGCCAACAGAGTCAAGTTCGTTCCATTCAGATTCAAGCTAATCAACACCAATTCCTAAATTATGACACTTTCTCCCCATGGAAATAAGCCCCTCATCACTTATTCGATTCATTTTTAAACCATTTATGTGCAAATTCCTCATATGCTTGCAGATGTTGCCGTTCATGCACTTCGAAGTCTTCACCATATGCAAGACCTTCAATCATGCGCACCTCGAAACAACCATCAAGCCCCGGTCGCTTACTTGCAACCTCTCTAGGTGGACCTCAACCAATCCACTCACATGATCAAGAATCACCTCAAGGAATTTATCTCAAATCCCCTGAACATTGAAACAATTTTAGGGTACACAAATTATTCAATCCAACAATCAGGGCTCCAAAAGACTGCATGTTGAAAATTTCCTTTATCCCTTAGGAAAATAGTCTTCAACTTCACACACCCCAGTCTAATAAACTCGAGCCTTCACCGAAGCCATCCAAATATTTCATAGATTCCATCTAACTATTTTAAAGAAAAGGAAGTCAAAGCACTTCGACCAGAAAAACACCCTAATCGGATCATACCAAATTGCCTCCCTGCTCCATAAGAGAGGGCATAGCTTAGGAGATTCCACACTAAATATCGTATCCCAAAACCAAGAGGAAGCTCCAGATAAATTGATATATAAATATGAAAGGTCCATTTCAAAATTTTCCATTTGTACTTCATTAAATATCACACACATTTAAATCAATCCATTTTACAGATATGGATAGTTCACGAAAGACCTAAAACATTTCACAAGGAAAGAAAAAAAATCACAAATTATCACTATTCCAACTGACATCGTGCAGTTTTCAACAATCAAAATTTTCCATTTGTTCTTCATTAAATATCACACACATTTAAATCAATCCATTTTACAGATATGGATAGTTCACGAAAGACCTAAAACATTTCACAAGGAAAGAAAAAAAATCACAAATTATCACTATGCCAACTGACATCGTGCAGTTGTCAACAATCATTGATTATACCTGTATATATTAGTCAAAACTTGTAAAAATCATAAATACCAAACAGGCAAGGCATAATTAAATAACAGATAAAATTACGAGATACCGACGTGAAATGTGGCAAAGTGTTTGAGCCACATTACAAATTGAGAATCGCAAGAGCATAGAGATTTGCTTCATCGATATTGCCACCTCTCAAAATAAAACTAAGCCACCACCAACATACCGACTATTTTTCTTTGCAAAGGGGATTTGGCTTCCCACAACCCAAATATTCACTAACGACGCCACAAGAAACAAACAAAGTAAACAACTACAATTATCTCAAGACCAGATCCGAATAGTAAGGAAATTTGTGGGACGTAACTCCACCATAAACATATAGGGACAACTTGATCCAGGTGTATATTGGTGGCCACCCGCCTATTCCACTTGGGGCCCCGCCATTGTTTCTTTCAATTTTGCAGTTTCCTTAATTATAGCACAGTTTACTATTTTTAGCAGTTTTTCGGGTCCTGAACTTCCAGAGCCATTTTGAGGCCCTAAACGAAATTTTTTGGGCATCACTTCTTCGAAAATTATGAATCCATTCCGGGATTGATATTTATTGTCAATAGTTGTAGTCCTCAGATAGATCTTTCTAACAATGTATCATGTGCGTCGAATGGAGATAGTATGCCAAAGTTACAACACCAAGAAATTGACGTACTAATTTACCCCGACGGGGCCCATATTCTAGTGTTTCATCTCCTAGGGTTAGGTTTTTGGATGTTTATGGTTTTCCATTTTTTCTCAATACTATATAGGCCTTCGAGTCTCATTGTAACACAGAGTTCAGAGGCTTGTAGCCAACACATCTCTTTTCAAAGATAAGCTACCAACGCCCTAGCTATTTTATTTCCATTTTGTCTGTAAACAGATTTTAGTTCTTTGATATTAATGAAATGAAGTGTTATTTCCGCTTCATTTTTATATTTATGGTTATACTTGTATTTTTTTTTGTTCCTTCATAAATCTGGATCAGTGGTATCAAAGCGTTCTTCTCTTTCTCGTTCCTTCTTTGCATGTCCCTAACGAGCTCGGGGTATAAGGAGTTAGGGCTTAATCTGGTTGAACCTTTGCAAGATCAGCCTCACAAACCCCGACGGCCGCCCATGGGGGACGAAAATAAATATGAGGGAGCAAGAGATCCTATCAAAATATTGCTCGAGGAGTCCCTCAAAAAACAAAGGAACGTGATGATGGATAACTTTTCCCATATCCTTCAACGACTGCCCACTGGCGGCACATCTGCATCCAACAGCCACTTTGGAGGCGCAACTCCTTTTAAGGTACAAGTAAACTTTGACATTCCCATATTTGAGGGTCAAATAGATTCAGACATCGTAAATAGATGTTTGAATCTATTAGAAGGATCTTTCTCAGTTCATGACTTTTCTGACCAGGAGAAGATTATTTTTTCACTCCTCAAAGCTACCCCACATGTTAAGGATTGGTGGGAAACCTACTGTGATAAAAAGGATGAGGGGGAACCCTCTCTATTCTCGGTCGTACCCACTTAGAATTATTTTCGAGATGCCATCAAGGAACAATATTATCTCATGGAAAGCTATAAGTACAATTACATACAATGGACTACGTTGCTACAACAAAGGGTTCAAGATGTAAATGAGCTGACGAATCTATTCCATACCCTGCGCACAAAGTTGGGTTTCAAATATTTGGAGAAGCATTTGGTGCTGAAGTACCACAGTTTCCTGCACAAATACATTCAGGAGGAAATGGAGTTCCTCGACATCTCCTCGCTCGGTACAGCATACTGGTATGCTGCCAAGATTGAGCAAAAATTCAAACAGAAGAAGCGATACTTTTGATCTGTGAATCAAAAGCAAGGGAAAGGTGCCCCCAAACCGCAGAACAAAGGACAAATCCAAGGCAAGGAGGCCCAATATAACCTACCAAAGCCACAAGAAAATAAAAACGGCACGAAGCTAAAGAAGGACACAGGAAAGTGGTGTGAGTTTCATAAGAGCTCCACTCACAATACAAGTGAGTGTTGGGCCAAGAAGTCACTAGTGGCCGAGATGAGGGCTTCCGAATAAGATGCATGCTCCAACTATGAATCAGAACCCGAAAAGTGGAATGACAAAGGGAAGAAGATTATTGATGTGGAGCCCAAAGCCACCGTTGCCACTGCAAAGATCCAGAAGGAGGAAAGAGAAGATCCAGAGGAGGAGGAGTGTCTCTTCCACTCTCATATGTGGGTAAATGCTTCCCCGCTATAGTGAATTGTCGACAGTGGGAGCCAAAAGAACCTCATTTCAGCAGAGGTCGTGAAGTGTTTGGGCTTTCCGACCATAGCACACCCACAACCGTACACCATTGAGTGGCTTCACTAAGGATGAGATCTTCGCGTCAGCCAGCAGTGTCGCCTTCCCTACAGCATCAAGCCCTTCACAGATGAGGTATTATGTGACATTGCTCCTCTTGATGTTTGTGATGTACTATTAGGCCAACCATAATTGTGGAAGTAACATGTTGTGTATGAGTCTCAGCCCCGCGCTGTTATTTTCACTTTGGGCAATAAGTTGTACAGGATACCAGAGGTACCACCGCCTGCAGCTATCTATTTGGTTACTGCAAAACAATGCAGTAAGCTCATTTCCAAAACTAGGAAATTTATTTTCCTGATGATCCGCCCCTAAGGAAAGAAGAATATTGTGGCCACAACCTCCAGACAGGGATCCTCCACATGAAAACAACAAATGGACAAGTTCGTGGAGCAGTACGGGGACATCTTCACCTCACCTACAGGGGTGCCTCTACACTATTAGGTCAATCACCCCGTCGATCTGACCCTAGGTGCGTTGCTACCCAATATACCGATCTATCGGTGCTCTGTTCTGGAGAACGATGAAATCAAGAAGAAATTTCAAGAGCTGTGGCATAAAGGTCACATCCGACCAAGTTCATCACCCTGTGGGAGCCCGATCGTGTTAGTGCAGAAGAAGGATGGGATTTGGAGACGTTGTATTAACTATCGAGCATTGAAAAAGCTCACTGTCCAGAATAGGTACCCGATCCCACGGATTTATGACCTTCTCGATCAACTCAAAGGGGCAAAATATTTCAGCAAGATCAACTTGAAGTCTCAGTATCACCAGGTACCAATCGAACCATCCGATGTGTGGAAGACTACCTTCAAAACCAAGGAGGGCCTTTTAGAATGGCTAGTCATGCCTTTCGGGTTGACGAATGCTCCCGCAACCTTCATGAGGCTGATGGAAGACATATTGCAGCCATTCGCCAACTCATTTGTAGTAGTGTACTTGGATGACATCCTGATCTTCAGCCAGACTTGGGAAAAGCACCTCCACCACATCCAACAGGTCCTCCAAACACTGCAACAACAGAAGTTGTGTGCTAATTTGGAGAAGTGAATTTTTGGCATGACCCAGGTTTAGTATCTGGGATACATTATTGATGAACGGGGGGTGCATGTGGATCCAACCAAGATCCAAGTAATTTAGGATTAGTCAGCCCAACTACAATCCTTAAGACAGAGAACAAGAGGAGAGGCCAAAAGATAAATAAAGGGGATTGGAACTCCATCATATAAAATATCAATAGAGAAAGGAACGGTGTTGTCAACTACTCCCACAGGGATTGGCGAGTGTTTGCAAATAAGTATGGTGGAGGAGGATGTTGTGTCCATATAAATATGCAGAAACATGGAGGTAGGGGAAAACTTGGGTTGAAAGTAATCAGGACATATGGCAAAGTTCCATTGATTGAAGAGATAAATACATGGAAAAATTTAATCGGTTAGAAGGGCGAAAATTAAGCTCTCTCATTCGTTGGAGTGAACAGTGATTACCCACCCAAAACCAGCAAATAAAACACCTATCGGCGTAAAAATAGTTAATATAAATATTTTTTTAAATAAATATGAAATATATATATATATATATATATATAATAACATTTTACAATATGTATTATAACATTTATTTTTGCAATATAATCTACTCTTAAAAAAAAATGAATTTGTATTATTTTGTTATAATCTTATTTGTATATAGTGCATATTTTCCAATTTGACTATTTATAGTATTAAATATTAAGTATTATGGAGAAATTAAATTTAAATAAATTGTTATTTTTTTTAACCATATAAATATAAATAAATGAAAAATAGTTAAATCTTGATAAGCTAGTTTTTTGAGTTTATATATGGATTCAACACTCTCAAAACCCCTTTAGACTTAGATTCTAAAGAGTTAATTTCAATGAATCCCTGCCATATTCTAGACAAAAATTGAAACTCCCATGCTAATGCTCTCCAAGGTAGAGTTCCATCCCCAGTGAACGATGAATAATCTCACTGCTTCTTGGACAAGCACTTTCAACTGGGGAGCCCACCGCACAAACTAGGAATGCACAGAAATCAAATTTTGCAGCCTCGTTTCTCCAATTCATGATGGGGATTGCATTTGGAAACAAGAGAAGCAAGGAAAGCTACAGGGAAGTAAGTCCATGCCCTGAGCTAGGCGAGCCCTTCATCATTGAGTGAGATGCACAGAGAGCCTCCATGCCACTATCATTGAAAAACCTTGTGATATGTCAATGTGGAAGCTTCGCTCTTGTGCCTCTACTCACACCACCTGATTTTTTATTAACCTGCATATTGTACTTGAGAATCCCTTTACTGTCGAATACAATCGTGCATCTTCGGACTCTACCATCTTGAAGAGAAACTAAGCATGCATCTTCAGACTCTACCATCGTGAAGAGAAACTAAGCGTTCATCTTCAGACTCTACCATCATGAAGAGAAACTAAGGTAGCTCAAGATATCCAACTAAATTAGTTTGGCAGTGGTGAGGCATGTTGACATACTTAACCCATGTTCCAAGGAGGAAATAATGATGCTTTCCTACATTATCTTTGCGTTGATGTGTTGTAAGTTAAACATTTCACAAATATTATAAATGACTAGCATATTACAAATGCTTGTATAAATATTGATTAGGTTTTTGTATTACAAATGCTTTTATAAATGTTGATTATGTTTTCAATTCCTTGATTTTAATCATGTGTGTTCCTAGAGTAAACAACAAAATGTTGAAGAAGAACCGTTGGAAAATGGAGACTTTCACTCAGCTATTATAACTACACATAGTGAGGTGAAACTAAAACTTGCTCAAGAAAAGGTGGAAAACTTGGAAAAGGAATTATCTCGAGAAAGAGAAAATGCAGATGTTTCCACAAAAGAGCTTGAAGAGCAAGTTAATTTTCTCAAAGAAATGTTGAATAAAGCTGAAAGAGAAAGAGAAGATGCTTTGTCACAGTGAGATAGACTGAAGACCTTTGAATTGGAAGTTGCATGACTGACAAGTGAACTTTGTGACTCTGAGTCAAAGGTGATGCCACTCAAGGAAGATGGGAGAACAATAGAAGGGAACTTAGAGGAAATAGCCAAAAATGATTTGGCACTAAAATAAAGAGAAGAAGCGTTGCTAGAACAACTTGAAACTTTCGAGTTGAAGATAAAATAAGCAGAAGATAATTTCATCCTGCAATCCGAGCTTCTCCATGGAGAGATGGAATCCAGGGCACTGAAGGAGGATGAGTTGAATGATGTAAGAGCTAAATCACATAAATTAGATGCAGATGTAGCACTTTTTGTGGAGAAAATTGTATATTTAGAGGGCCAATTGAAGTTTTCTATGGATAAGGTTGAAGAATATGAGAAATTACTCAGAGAACACGAGGAACGTGCTTCAAATGCTTTTGAAAATGCTGCCAAATTCGAGAACCTATCTGCCATATCTAATTCAAGGGTAAAGGAGATTTGTTTGTAGCTTCTCTTCAAGAAGATATTCAAACTCTTTCTGAAAATATTTCCATGAATGCTCAAACAGAGGAGGTACTTAAGGAAACCTTGATCTGGAAGATTTGATTGTCGTTTCTCATAGTAAGCATGAGAGCACCGCAAAGAAGTTAACATAATTAGAATCATTATTGGAAATGGAACAACGGTGCTTTGAAATCTTCATTAGAGCAAGAATTGTCCATGAACAAAGAGGTGGAGCAGCAGTTGAAGTCCATTCAAGATAAATACTCAAAACATGAGTTAGAAGCTAGTAACTCAAGGCAAAGAAACCTTGAGCTGGAAGATTTAATTGTCGTTTCTCATAGTAAGCATGAGGACCTTGCAAAGAAGTTAACAAAATTAGAATCATTATTGGAAATGGAACAACAAAGTACATGTGAGCTCAAAGAACAACTAACGTTAGAAAAAACAAGGTGTATTGATACTGAAACTAAAGCAAAACAATTTTCTGAGAAGGTATTTGAATTCAGAGTGAAGTTGGAGGAGACATTATCAAGAGTTAGGGAGCTTGAAGCGATAGAAGTTACATCCAAAGAAAAGGAACAAGAGCTAGAGGAAAGCTTAAACTTAGAAAAAGAAAAAGTTTCTAGCTCAATTGAAAGGCTATTGGAATTCGAGAACTAAGTCGGGGATTTAAAATTTAATTTTAATGAAGCACAAGATAGATTAGTAACTCTTCAACTAGATCTAAAGAGTTCTAGTGAGAGAGAAGGTGGACTTCGGGCCAACCTTAAAGAAACTGAATAACAATTGGCAGAACAAATGAGTATTGTAAAAACAACAACAAAAAGGTGCACAGAGCTTGAACAATTGCTTGATTCTCATATGGTCACTTAGAAAAAGAATCAAGAACTCGAGGAATAGCTAAATTTGGCGGAAATGAGGTGTTCATAAACTGAAGATAAGGAAAAAAAAATTTGAACAGACATCTGATCTTAGAGTAAATTTGGAATAGTCATCTACTAGAGTGATGGAGCTTGAGGCCGTATTGTTGACTTCAAGTCAGAAGGAATGAGAACTTGAAGAAATCTTGAGTATAGCAAAAGAAAACATAACCAGAGGCGAAGACATTGCAAATAATTCAAGTGAACAACTTTCTGACCTAGTAGAGGTTCTCCAACAAAATTCTAAAGAAATGCAAGATAAAATAAGTGCTCTTGAGTTATATCTAGAGGATGCTAATCTGAGGGAAATTGAGCTTCAGGCCAAGCTAACGAACACTATAAAACAATTGACCAAGCAAGAAAATATATAAGGAAATCTACAAAAGTTTGATGAAGGCAATATCACTAAAATAACAGTCCAAGTCCATCTAAACCGATATGCACCTCCATCGGGCTGCATATCTCCAATTCACAGAAATGGTTGATGTATCAAATATTGGAACTTGAGTTATGCATCCAAACTTTGAACTGCATGTTACACCCAGGTTTTTATGGTTCTATGCTAGTGTTGATATTTGATGCACCCAATAACTTGTCTCGATTCCATGCATCATTAATGGGCACACAAAGAGCTGGTGGATCGGCCTCATTCTCGCCCCCATCAGGGCTATATAACATAACCTCACCTCTCTCAATGTAAATATAAGGGTTTAGACTTTATGGCTGAGACACTCGGGGATTAATACTTATTTCACTTGTAGAACAAGATCATTGTCTGCTAAAAAATGAATTGTAATCACTGTCAAAGTTTTCCAAGAAAATACTTGTGCTATTGTAATGGCTATCATATGCTTTTAGCATTGTAAACTGAACATTTACTCATTATTTCATTTTTAGAGTATATCAGGGTTCTATTGAAATAGGGTACCTTTTACTTCTCTTCAACTAGATGAAAATCCTGCTCATGTCCTCAACAAGGGATATGCCATGTTTTCAATAAGCTTGCAACTATGAAGGCATCACCCAAAAAAAAACAATGAACAAACACAAAAGGAACTCACGAACACACAGGAAACTCTGACCAATACTCACAAATACACAGGCAGCTCTGACAAATGTTAATACTAGAGTGAGGGAGGATGTTATTACATCAACCTGGGAACTTGCACCCCGAAGAAGTTTCAATATTAGCAAATATTTTGGTTCATTTTGTACTTGACAAACCAACCCTATCCAACAGCAGCTCTGACCAATGTGAGGGAGGATGTTATTACATCAACCTGAGAACTTGCATCCCAAATTCTATTTCAATATAAACAAAGCTTTTGATTCATTTTGTACTTCACAAACCAACCATTTTTAACGGCTATTGCCAATGTGGATTAAAAAGAGATGAAATTTGAAAACAGGCATGTACTACATTTTGAACATAGAACCAATTAGTATGGTACTAGACTAGACAATTCTAATCCAAAGTAGGAACTTGCTATTGCATGACTAAGCATAGTTTTTTTTAGCATAATTAAATGACCCATTGCAATTGAAAAAATTTCTTCATACTTTGGAAAATGCACAGGTTTACCATTAACTGTATATCAAATCCATTCTCTTATAGTTGAATATTGAAATAGATCCCAGCTTTAATTTTCCAAGTTTGGTCTTTATTATCTTGGATAGTTACAAGATGTTTACAGCAATAATACGAAACTTAAAACATTATATGCAAAAGGCAAAAATTGAAACAATGATTAAAGTGGGAATGCAAAGAAAGTAAGGAAATAACTGAAACCAGTGATAAGACACCTGCATTTGTAGCATATCTGCAAAGCTTCAATCTGACAAAAAAGGATGCCAGGCTGAAAAGCAGTTGACGAGTTCACCTACTGAACTTCAAAATAAATTATGCCTTATCATGTATTTTATTGCAATAATTTTGATAAAGAATCATAAATGGACCTTGAATGAATATTATCCCTAGAACTGTTTGGATGTCGAACAATAGCCCTATAGTTTTCCCCGTCCTCCATAATCCTTTAGCTTAAATCATAGCTTATAAGTCCTTGAATAATAAGCAACCTCACTTTATATAAAATAAATATAATATGTACAAGTAACTTGATTCTCCCTAAACAACACCCTGAGAATTGAGACCTAATGACCTAATCCTATCTAGCATTCCATCCACGACAATGTCAACTTCATCTTTCATACCCTCCAATCGGTGTCCAGGAGCAGTGTACATAAATCTGAGAACCAAGCTAATGACTGTTTCCCTTAGCCTATGCACCTTATCAGCAGGTATTTCTTTCAAGTTAGAAGGAACGTGGCCTGGAGGAAAGCTTAAACGCAGAAAAAGAAAAAAAAAAACTAGCTTGGAAGAAATAGCAAATAACTCCACTGAAAAGACAACTTGAGCTCCAGAGCCTTGTTGACATTTTGCAATTTAATGCCAATGAAGTACAGGATAAATTTGTTGTACTTGAAATGAAAGAAAAACTAAAGGAATAGGGAGTTGGTGAGAAGCCAACAACCAAGTGTGGTGCATATGCCAGAACAAATGATTTAAAAGCAATAGGGTGATCAGCATTTGAAGTTTTTTAAATGGCTCAGGATCTAGAGCTTTAATAAAATATTTTCATAAAAGTTAACATATTTTCTTAAATTTTCCAAGAGCGAAGACACTGATTAACACGTGTTTGTTCCTCCCAGTCGAGAAAAATAAGTAAGACATGATGAGGCTTACATTAAATGGTTGCCACTTGTGGCTCTTCCTTCCCTTAGGATGGAGAGGTATTTTCGGTACTTTTAGCATGTCAAGTGAAGCCAAGGCGAACTGTCATGGAGAGAAAAAAACCCCAGCAGCTCCCACGGGTTTCCTAATAAGTGCAGCAGATATCTCGTGGGAACATATGCGGTAGCCAAGGTTTGTTTGCATAGGATCCATTGCCCAACGATGGATTTGGTGTTTTTGCCCCCTAGGTTTGATTCCTACAGACTGTATACATCTCGTGCGCATGCCTGCAGCAGGCATCTCGTTGGCATGTGTGAGGTAACCAAGGTTTGTTTGCATAGGATCCATTTCCCGATGCCTTTGGTGATAAAATCCATTGCCCAACGATGCCTTTGGTGTTGCTACATTTCAACGACTTGATGGAATAACGAGTAAGGAAAGAGATAGACTGGTTGTACAAGTATGAATGTCTATATGTATGAACGAGTAAGGCAAAGGTAATGCATGAATTTTGGCTTCTTTAATCAATCAATACTAGCCAAGCCAAACCTGCAAGAAACCTGTTGATTTGCTCACGAGTTACTCTGAGTTGGTATTTCATATTCATAGCCTTTCTCCTCTATTACGACCATAAACAATTAAAGATGATAAAAGCTTAATAAGAGCAGAACTAGTTGTTACGGCCATAAACAATAAAGGCTGATAAAAGCTTAATAAGAGAAGAACTAGTTGAATGATGCCATGCTTCAAAGCATGACAGACATACACAAGTAGGGATGCATACTTTATTTGTAGTTCTAATTTAATGTTGGAATATCTAATTCCTACGTGTCTTCAGTTAGAGTCTGTTCCTATTTGTTGAGTTAGTTCCTAGTTTGGTGTGAGGTTGAGATATTCTCTCAACTAAATTATTGTGCGTCTAAGATAGATTCTCTATCTTGAGACTGCACCTCATGTATATATATGTAACTTGATTTGATTAATGTAATTGAGCTTGTCTGTTGAATTTTTAAGTTGGTATCGAAGCCTCAGAGCCCGTAAGGGCCTGGGCCTCGGCCCCTCGTGGGCTGAGGGAAATAGGAAATAAAAGAGTTTTGTTTTTTATTTGTTTGTTTGTCCATCGAGCTCAGTTTTGAGGCTGTAGCGATTTGGTGAGGCTGCGTGGTTTGGAGGCTGTGTGCTTTGTGCACAGATCTGAGGACGCTGCCAGATCCTAATGCTGCAGCTTGATTGGAGGGTGTTGTTGCATGGACTGAGCCACCGTGAAGAGACTCTCTGCCCTCTGCGTAGAGACACAAATGATCGAAGGGAACATTCGCCGGAGATAACTCGCTGTGCGTGGAGCCATGCTCGCTCCTGTGGTACGATGACCGAACGGGATTGTGCGGTTCCTGCTGGGCGTTCAGCACAACCGAGGCGGCTTCTAAATTTTGCTGAGGCGATTGCGATAAGTCGACGGTCTCCGGAAAGGCTTTTTAGGATTCTGGACATGTATGAGGGACACTTCCAAGACTCCAATTCCTGGAGGTGCAATTCATCCTTTGACTCGCTATGTCATGAAATATATAAAGATCATTTTTTATTATACAGATATTTTGAAACAACTTATAGATGAGAAAAAGGAAGCCATTCCAAGGCAGCTTTCTAATGGGTTAATAGAATTTGCTAAAGACGATCGCCAAGGTGACCATTCAAACACAACTCCATTGGCTCGTCGTCTTTTATCCATTACATCACTGCTCGAGTCGAATCTTGAGGGAAAATCCAAACTCTACAAGGATATTGCTTTGTTTCATCTTTTCGTGATGAATAATATTCGTTACATCGTTCAGAAAGTTAGAGGCTCGGAGCTCAGGACTCTTCTTGGTGATGATTGGATTAGAAGGCAGAGTGGGCAGGTCCGTCAATATGCTACAAACAAGAACAAAATTGTGGCACATGTTTTGAATTTCAGCGTTGTTTCTATCGATGAAGATCAAATTGTTGCAAATCTGGTGAAGAATGGACCTCTATCAGTGGGAATCAATGCTGCATTTATGCAGACATACGTAGGAGGTGTTTCTTGCCCATACATTTGCCGCAAGCGTATGTTGGATCACGGTGTGCTCCTGGAGATAGAATCGGAGCTTGTCACTGATGAATCAAGTTGGGGTCGTGGTGATATCAATATACAGGCGCAATCTCATATTCGATATGCAAAGCCTGATATTCGTGATTGGCGTGATCGGTCACCACTACCTGCTCCTGCCACTTCTGTTGAATCAATACTTGATGATAATGGGACGCCAAGTGTGGCGAATTACAGTGCCAATTCTGATATGGAAATGGCTAATCGATCGAGTACAGATAAATCTGAGAATCCTCTTCAAAGAAATTCCAGCAAACCGGCGATTAGTGACAATTCTGGTATCGAAATTGTTAATCGATCACCGACTACAGATAAATCTGAGAATTCTTTTCAGGGTAATTCCAACAAAGGCCCCTCTTGTTCAAAGGGTTATGAGGAGTTCCTGAAGCGTAATCAAGAGCTTTTGTTAGCGAAGAAAGAGATTGAGAATAGCTGGGGTGTTGTTGATGATCCCGATCAAAATGGTTTCATATCTGAGACTGAGCTGCGGCATGTTATGGGGCTGGTATGGGCGGATGTGGAGAGCATATTAGTCTTCTGCAGCTCGAGTTCTTTCCGCCGAGCTGCCTTTAAAGGAGTTTTTTTGCTATTTAAAGGAGTTCCGGTATGGCGCGTCTTCTGCATTGAATTGCAGTTCCTGCTGCTGAAAACAGTAACAATTATTATAAAGGATGGAAGTTAGATAGAGAAATTAAAATCGGAAGAAGTTTATGCTACTATCTAAATTTTTTAATTCTTTGATGATGTTTTAAATTTGTAATTTATTAATTAACTGTCATGACAATGAAAGTGGTTGTAATTTTAGTGACATTAGTATGACCAACTATTGTCACAATTTTGAGTGTGTGTTGGAACTGGTCATTCCAACACTAAGAAAATTTGCAGGGTATGATGAACACATGACAGTGAAAACGACTTCAATTGGAGCTACATCAGAGATTGGAGGATGATCGAGATCGTGTTGCAGATTGTCAGCGAGCATGAGGCAGTATACTTGAAAAGCAGTGACTAGCCTTGATACTGTGAACAGGGGAAGTGACATTACGCTGCAATTCCAGGGGAATTGGATACTGAATTTTTTGTGTGTAAAATTGTTTAATTTTATGCATGTTGACAGTGAATTTGTGGACGACGCACGATTGGACCATGGAGTCCTAGAGTATTGTTTGCCTTCGTGGCGGTGATAAGCCTTTCTGGCTAGAGAGCCTTCGTGGTATGGTGAGCGGCAGAGGAGGATGGACAATCAAGTTTGTGAGAGTTTGTTTTGTGTGAGTTTCTTGGAATAGACTCATGACATTTATAGTCACAGTTTGTAATTAGAAGCAAATCTACATGTCACTTATTGTTTGTATGTGTTGTAAGACCCAGAGAGGCATGCATACCCCTTTGTTATATGTTCCCTTTGTCAGAGAGTTTTAACACCCTGGAAGAGTGTGTCATGCGGGATGGATACACTTGGGTGGGCCGTATTGGTTTTAGACTCCATAAGGTGAAATTTTATATCAAGGGGGAGTTAATCGAGAGGTTGGATGAACCATGTATGTGAAGGACTTCCTAGTAGACTAGCGGTTGCAGCGGTTGGAACCCATGCATTTCGGTAGATGGTTGTTCCTTTATATGGACATCAACAAGTAGTCATTGTAGATTTTGCAGATGGATATTGAGACAAGTAGTCATTAAGGGGGAGTGTTGGAATATCTAATTCCTACTTGTCTTCAGTTAGAGTCTATTCCTATTTGTTGAGTTAGTTCCTAGTTTGGTGTGAGGTTGAGATATTCTCTCAACTAAATTATTGTGCGTCTAAGATAGATTCTCTATCTTGAGACTGCACCTCATGTATATATATGTAACTTGATTTGATTAATGTAATTGAGCTTGTCTGCTGAATTTTTAAGTTTTAACATATATGCATCATAGGCTCTTTACATGCTCACTAAGCTATTACGCTCCCCTCTATTTGCCTCAGAAGTATCTGTCCATTGAACCGAGTCGTAGGAGGTATCACCTCCATCCTCAATGGAAATGGATTTCATGCTCAACTCTCCTACAGAAAATACAGTTTCCTTTTGCATATCACTGCTCTTTTGTGACGTTATGAATTTGGAAGTAGTACAAACTCAAGAAACCCTTCAATTCCAATTGGTCCTGCAGGTGAATTGGACCCCAATTCCAAATTAAAATAATGTGGGGTTTCTCGCCATAAATCAACTCCAAGAAATGAAATAAGACGAGGGTTCCTTGCGGGTTTACCAGGGCTGGCTTGGTGCCCACTCTCTCTCTTTGTCCCCCCTTGCAATGGTAACCTCCCCTGCGCTTCTTGTAGGTAACCAATGTTTTGTCCTCTCTTGCGGTGGTAACCTCCCTTGTGCAAGGCCAAAGGCAGAGACTTCCTTGGTAAAATAAGATTAAATGTGTTTACAGACTTCCTTGGTAAAATAAGATTAAAGGCATTTACAGGTTGAAGGTTTATGGTGAAATTGAATGGTGAAAGGTTGGTTAAAAGTGAAATTGAATGGTGAAAGGCTGGTTAAAAACAAAAATGCATTGGTTAGCATTTGTTGGACTTGGTGATAAAGGTAGAAGGTAAAAGATTATGATAGCAGCAGTTGCTCACTGGTTGTATTTTTTACCCTGCCTACTATCATATTAAAACAAAAACAAACACCTCAGATGATGGAAAACACTGAACATAAATCAATTCCTCCCTCGTTGAGTTAATGAATTTGAAAATATACTTACCAGAATCATAGCCATGATAGAAGGAGACGATACAAGATGTTTCAGAGAGAGGACTACGATACCATATGTTTCATATATAATTCATGTAGTGTGTAGTCATTCATCATGGCGGTCTTGTAGGGTTTTCCAACATGTGTGGTTAATTAAGTTCATCCTAGGCACTCTCAAACACAAACACTGGTGATATCCTGAGCACTTGGACTTGGTGATACCCTGAGCACTTGATCAAGTCCTGGGCACTTGTACGAATTCTGCCTCCACCTCTCAACAAACACACACTCATGAAAAAGTAGGAGCAGCCAAGCCCACCTGCTAATAAGGACAACGAACAGTCCAGACATATGCCTACCTAGCTCCATGATAATCGACAACGCATCAAGCCATGCATTTACTTGTTGCTACATGAGTCTACCAGCAAGACAAGTATATTTCTGAACCAAAATTTCTTAGCATAAAATGTTTCAGCATTAATGCTAGAATTAGTCTAGCCTTGAGGAAAATTAAATAGTATAAAAAAACATAACCCATAATTGCAACTCGAAAAGAAGTTAAAACCACAATATTGTTAACCTATTCTTAGTAGCGGACTTAGAAAAAACAACCACTAACAACAACAACAAAAACAAAAAATAAAGCTACGCCTCACGTTTCGATTGCTAGAGTCCCAACAAGGACTCATAAGAGAAATACCAAGAGAATTGTTATTTCGATTGCTATAGTCCCAACCGGAACTAATAAGAGAAATACCAAGAGAATTGTTATTTCTAGCAGAAACTGCGAGCAATCGTTTATGTTCAGTATTGACTAAAGTGATAAAAAAATCGTCACATGGCCAGCGGCTGCGCCAAATTCATGAGAACGTTCACAGGGCTTTGGGCAGGAAAAGGCACAAACAGTGCGTGCAAAGCACACTGCAAGTCCTCTTTTATTACACTCATCGTATTCCTATCCTTATCCCTTCGCTTTCTTCCTCGAGTGAACTGACAAAAATAGTACATATGTCATTTCATTTTCATCAGCAATTTCTTCCTGCACTTTTACCAGAAATGTATTCGAACTCTCCCGCTAGTTCCCAAAGCCACTAAATTTCCTTTATTTCTACATAATCCGTAGCTAACTCACGACAAAAAAAAAAGGTAGTATCTTCTCGTATATTTCCTTGGATGGGACAAGAAAGTGGTATATTTTAGACTAAGAATAAAAGTGGAGGGACCAATTTATATAACGATAAAAAAAAAAGCAGTATCTTCTCGCATATTTCCTTGGATGGGACAAGAAAGTGGTATCTTTTTGAGTAAGCATATAAGTGGAGGGACCAATTTATTTAACAATAAAATTGGAGGGACTAATTTGTATTTACATTGTTGTTTTTATTTTTAATACAATTTGTAGATGATGATAATATTTCAAGTAAATATAAGAATTGGAAGTATATGGTGGTGGTTACGACGACGACGTGGTGTTTTGTTTTTTTTAATTATTATAGAATTTTTTATCAAAAGATGATGTAATATTTTTTTACTTGTAATTTAATAATATAGATTAAATGATTATCTGATTTATATTGTTAAGTTGGGTTTGATTGAGTATGGGTTTGGTTGGAGTATGCTCTAAAACTATTTTTGGTTGGCTAAGAGCTTGTTTTTCTCAAACATAAGGAAACAAGGTAACGCCCCAAGGCCCAGAGGCATTTGGAAGGAGTGAAAGTCTGCCCCTTATGGACCACCAACGGCTTATTCCAGGTGGTGTGGTTTTCCTTGAATAACGATGATGAATGGGCATGCATTTGCGGATAACAATCAATGATGGTTGTCTTTACTACTGGTTTGATAAATGAGTATCTTATCTGTGATGGGGGTGCTCTCGCGGTCATCGGTTCCTAGCAGGAGGCACAACTGAAATGAGAATAGTTTCCGACGTTAGTTTCTCGACAAAATTTATAATTGACATGCGGGTTTTATGTATGGTTTATAGGGCGGCATCCCTCTGCGTTAGATCCTTGCTCTACACCTGGCTACGCATGCCCCTCGCATGGCGATCTCATGGTTTCCAAACCTTGCTTCACCTACCCAAGTCCGATCGACTTAAGTGCAAGTAGGTGGGACGTTGTGGTTATGTATATGACCGTGTTTTCACGAATTAATTGGCTTTAAGTAAGGGGAATGAATACTACTTTCTTTCATAAATATATGCTCTAGCATCAACATCATAATCAGATATCCTCCATCAAAAACTCTATGGGAGAAAAATTGTTATAATTTTAAGAGATTACTTTGGAGCTCACCTATTTTTATAAAAAAATTCTAATAGAACCTTCTCAAAACAGGTCAGCAATGATTCAACACATCATTTAGCACATTCCTCGTCTAGTCACTGCAAAGCACAATGAATCCATGCTTTGAGAAATATCCCTTGAGGAAGTAGAAGTGGTTGTCAAGGGGATGTCAGAAAATCAGGCTTCTAACCTAGATGGATTTACCATCAAATTCTTTTAGGTTTTTTGGTCCATAGTCAACCTAGATGTTTGGCAAGTGGTGGGATAATATAGGAGATATCATTCCATTCTCAAATCCCTAAATTACACCTTCCTTACATTGGTCCTAAAACAGGAAAAAGAGGAGGATCCTAATGGATTCATACCCATTGCTCTCTATAATTTGATATACAATAACATTACTAAGATCATATCTAATCGCCTCAAGCCTCTCCTCCCAAACTTGATATCTCCATAACAAACATGCTTTGTCGAAGGTCACCAAATACTTGATAGTGTCATGGTTGCTCATGAAGCCATCCACTATATGAAAATATATCATAAACCTGGAATTTTTCTTAAGCTTTATCTCTCAAAAGCTTTTGATAAGCTCAATTGGAAGTGTCTTTTCCACATTCTTAGAGATTTTGGTTTTACCCCAAACTAGATCGAATGGATTGGAAATATTTTATCATTTGCCTCCTTCCCTATTCTATTCAACAGTTCTCCTTCCACCCCTTTCAAATTCCCTTGTGGTATCTGGTAGGGATACCCCCTCTCATTGTTTCTTTTCATTTTGTAAATGAAAGGGTTTGGGTGATCTCTCAAAGAACCAATCTCTAATAATAACCTCAAAGGCATTTGTTTATTTGGCAACAATATTTCACTCTCTCATCAACAATTTATCGATGATACCATTGATCCAGGAGGATCGTATAAGTCCAAGTACAAGTGGCTTAAGTACAAAGGCTAAAAAATAGAAGTATCAGAAATGTGGCAAACTCAGTGTCAAGTTGAATATCTCGTCGTCCTGATCACAATGGTGCGAACAGTTTGTCAAACCAAGATCGTGTGCGAAAGTTAGAGGCAATCAAAGTTTATGGGTTGACTTGGTGATGTGGCAGCTTAAGGAGCCAACAAATTTTCAGAAATCCAGCCACCAGATTCCGGCCAATTCCGACCGGATTTCGAACGAATTTGTGGGACAGATAGTTTGACTCCTTCGGTCATTTTCCAGAATTTTCAAAAATGAGCAGCTAGTTTTTGTTAAATCAAAAAAATATAAAAAAATAGTAGGGGCAGGCCATGACCCCCGCCCCTACTCCAATGGAATAACAAATATACATATATTAATATGGGGTGGGCCAACGGCCATGACCCCGCCACCCACCGCCAAAACCATAATCATTAATCTTGAGAGGGGGCGCGAGTTATCAACCCCACTGCCCCCCCCCCACCCTACCATACCACATGGCGCCAAGTTATATGGGTGGGTCGCCCAATACGGGTCTGGCCCCCAACCACCTTAAACGGTGCGCTTATAAAAAATGCTGCGGGGTTTATGCAACAAATATGACACCATTTTTGGAGGGGACGGGGTTTGACCGCCCCACCCCCTCCCCACAAATTATGGATCTCAACAGTTGGGCCAAGCGGCTCCCTTGGGGAGTTCGCCCAGCCAAACACTATTTAACCCTTCATTTCAAAAGTGTGCCCAGGCAGACCAGGAGCAACATGAAATTCGAGACAGGGCAGCGGAACCCCGAGCCTTCTCAAGGGCAGGTGGAACCATGATTTGAGCCTGACTTTCAGAGGGGCCAAATTTTCAAAGTGTCCAAATTGGACAAATTTTATATGGATTTTGCACCTCTCGGTGACAGGATTATGATGGTGTTGTCTTTTTCTGCAACAGAGGTCTCTATTTTTCGACCACTTTTCGAATTGGAGGTATAAGGGTGTAATTTTGCATTGATGCTCGTACTTTCATTTTATTTACACTTAATAAAAGAGGGCCTCCCCACTGATTGAGCAAGGCCCGAAGATGTAGTCCCTCCTGGATGAACTCCGTTATAAATTTCTTGTCTTCTTTGCATGATTTTATGTGCTTCTCTCTTCTTATGTTCATGCCTTTTAAGTTTCATGGTTAAGATGCAATTTTACATGCAATTCTTTATTCCATCTCAAAGATAAAGATATTGGATCAAGTGGTATCAGAGCAGGTCTTTGTAGATGTGAATTGCATGTTTTTATGCTAACCAGAAACAAGCTATGAAGAGGTGAAGGGAAACTAATTTCTTTTGATCCCAAAGCGGGACGTTCGCATCGAAGAATAAACATGGATGATGATGGTAGATATGAAGAGGAGCTAGACTTCCACAAAACATTCTACACCATGGAAAATCGGGTCGAGAAGTTGTTCTCGAGGCTTGAGAAACTAGAGAAAGCAGGGGAGAATGCTTCAGAGGGATAAGGTTCAGCGCATGGAGATGATGGAGGAGATCCACCTCCTTCTCCTTCCATGAGTGAAGGTTCTTCCTCCTTTTCTCACCATCATCATAGGAATTCAGGAAATGCATCTAATAAACCTTTCTTTAAATTAGATGTCAATTTTTATATTCCCATGTATAATGGTGAAAGTAATGCAAAAAATCTTAACAACTAGATTAGCCAGATTGAAGTCTACTGCAGGATTCAACAGATCAAGGATTACAAGGCAAATATCCAATTGGCTTCTCTTCAACTAAACGGAACCGCTCTTGTCTGGTGGAAGGGAAAATTGAAAGGCAGCCTAAATTTGGGTAGCCTTCTCTCTTCATGGTCAAATTTTGTTTATGCATTGAGAAGCCAATTTTACCCTTTGGGGTATAAGCAAAAGGAATTAATGGAATGGAAACACCTAAGGCAAGGCAGAGGTCAAAATGTACAAAACTTCACTGAAGAATTTAGAAAACAAGCATTGAATTTGGGCATTCCATTAGATTCACCAAAGATTTTAACCAAGTATATTAGTTCTCTGCATAATTACATAACACATTCATTATTATTGTTTGAGACGCCTACCGTCGATGAGGCCAGTGTGAAGGTCATGAATCTAGAAAGCAGGGGAACACATGAACAAAATGACCACCTAAGAAGAACTGCATCAACCAAGAGAAGGGGAGAAAAGCCCTCTTGTACACATTGTGAGAAAGAGGGACATGACGAAGAAAGTTACTGGAAGCTACACCCTGAGTTGAGACCTCCGAGGAATGACAAAAAGGGGAAGCAGAATACCACTACCACCGTGCAACAAAACCAAGATTCTGAATCAGAGGAAGATGAGAAGGTTACAGATGCGAGATTTGCACAAGGTAGACCAATTGACCTGGGGTCTGATTCCAGCGATGAAATGAATCTTGTAGGCTTTGGGATCGCAACAGGAGAACCCATAGACTTGGGTTCCGATTCAGGCAATGAAACAAAAAATTCAATAGACATGGTACCAAAAATTAAAAGGAAACTCACTACGGCAAGGCTCCAAGAACTTGAGGAGATCATCCAAAGCATCCAAGCAAAGAATATTGAGCTAAAGAGGCTCCTACAGAAAGCGAAGGAAGAAAAACAAAGGTTACTACACCAGTTACAAGCTAAGAATGAGGCCTTGGAAAAGTTATGAGATAGCCAACCCGAGGTAAAAAGAAACCCTTCAATTTCATGTACTTTTCATGATGATGATTTTGCTGCTTTCAAAAAACATACTACAGGGATCGGATCCAAATTGCCGAAGAAAATGAGATATTAGGGAAAGGGCCTCAGCATCAATGGCCAAGGCATCGTAAACCCCACCGAAGTCGAGAAATTTCCACGTCATGTAGGACTTGGATACAACAGGAAGGAAGTCGGAGAAATCTCCAACACAGTTAGTGACCAGCCAACGACAGATGATGAAATCACTTCCTCACATTCCAGTGATAGTGAGGGTTCCATGAGAACTTATCGAAGGGACACCAGGGAAAAGCGCTCCAAGACAATCCGAAAATTTTGGAGGAAAAGAGTCGTTGTTTTCGCTGCAACGAAGTAGGACACCAACAAGCCACGTGTCCAATGATCCATGCCCCGGAAGCATCGATAGAGAAGTCGAAAGGTGAACATGTTCAACAAATGAATCCACCACATTCATGGTGGTCTGCTTTATTAAGTTGGGTTTTTTAGAGGTAGTAGCTTGTTACGGCCACAATTGTAAATCATACGTTGCAAGTAAATGTAAATGTGATGGTGTGTTTTCCATCACTTCAAAACACAACGATGATGTTTTGGCCTTTTCTTATAAGTATTTGAGTTATTGGTTGTTTTTATGTAATCCTTGACCAATGAGTGTGTGATATAAACTCTTGGAAAGTAAGGGGTTGTTGAGTCATGTGGTGTGTTCATGGTTACAAATGATGTACCAGATTTGCATGCAGGAGATTGAAAGTGTGGTCTTGAACAAACAAGCAGTGCGTTGGGTGTGTTAATGCTTTTGGTGGTCCAAAAGCTCCTTAGTGGGGAGGAATGATCTGAGATGATTGTACAGGTCCAAGTACAAGTGGCTTAAGTACAAAGGCTCAAAAATTAAATTGTCAGAAATGTGGCAAACTCAGTGTCAAGCTGAATATCTCGTCGTCTTGATCGCAATGGTGAGAACGATTCATCAAATCGAGCTCGTGTGCGAAAGTTAAATTCGGTCAAAGTTTATGGGTTGACTTGGTGATGTGGCAGCTTAAGGAGGCAACAAATTTTCAGAAATTCAGACACTATATTCCGACCAACTCCAGCCGAATTCCGGGTGAATTTGTGGGACATTTAGTTTGACTCCTTCTGTTAGTTTCCATAATTTTCAAAAATGAGCAGTTGGTTTTTGTTACATCAAAAAAAAATATAAAACAATTGTAGGGGCGGGCCATGACCCCTGCCCCTACTCCAATAGAATAATAAATATACATATATTAATATAGGGTGGGCCAACGGCCATGACCCCGCTGCCCACCACCGGAACCATAACCGTCAATCTTGGGAGGGGCGCGAGCTGTCAACCCCCCCCCCCCAACATACCATACCACATTGCGCTAATTTATATGGGCAGCCCGCCCGATATGGGTCCAACCCCCTAACCACCTTAAACGGCGCACTTAAAAAAATTCCACGAGGTTTTTGCAACAGATATGACACCATTTTTGGAGGGGGCGGGGTTTGACCTCCTGACCCCCTCCCCACAAACTATGGATCTCAATCGTTGGGCCAAGCAACTCCATTGGGGAGCCCGCCCAACCCAACACTATTTAACCCTTCATTTCATAAGTGCACCCAGGCAGACCAAGAGTGGCACGAAATTCGAGACAGGGCAGCAGAACCATGAGCCTTCTCAAGGGCAACTGGAACCATGATTTGAGCCCGACTTTTAGAGGGGCCAAATTTTCATAGTGTCCAAATTGGAAAAAAATTATATGGATTTTGCACCTCTCGGAAATAGGATTTTGATGGTGTCGTATGTTTCTACAACAGAGGTCTCCATTTTTCGACCACTTCTTGGCTTGGAGGTATAAGGGTGTAATTTTACATTGATGCTTGTACTTTCATTCTATTTGACACTTAATGAAAGAGGTCCTCCCCACTAATTGAGCAAGGCCCGGAGATATAGTCCCTCCTGGACGAACTCTGTTATCAATTCTTGTCTTCTTTGCATAATTTTATGTGATTCTCTCTTCGTATGTTCATACCTTTTAATTTTCATGGTTAAGATGCAATTTTACATGTAATTCTTTATTCCATCTCAACTCTAAAGATCTTGGATCAACCATGGATATGGGTATCCCCACTATCTCTAAAGCTTGATAGTTTCTTAAAATATTTGAGGATTTTTCTCTCGCCTCCAACATGGAAGTGAAAAAATCCAAATTTCAAGTCTTTTTCCTCAATAACCCATCCATTATGCAACATCACATAGCTAACATTTTGGCCTTCTGAAAATGCTAGATTCACTCTCAATATTTAGGATCCCCTCTAGATATCAGTTCACTAAGATGGGGCTTATGGGAGGACCTATTAAATCAATAGAAAACATACAAGATGGTATTTTAGCACTATGAATATTACTCAAAAACTAGTCCTTCTAAAGGAAATTCTCCAAGCACTTTCCATCTACTTGTGTTCAACACTAATGGCACCTTCCCCAATCCTCCAAGAACTTCGATGAATCTAGTGTAAAGTACTTTGGGGGGCTTCAATATGGAACATAAATAGTACTTGGTGGCATGGGACAAGATCTATAAAACAAAAATCAAAATAGGCCTAGGTTTGGGAGACCCCACCACCATGGTGATGGTTTTAGGTGAAAAAATTAGGTGGAGGTGGATCCAGGGTGGCCCTGATCTCTGGAAATGCATATAGCACAATAAATATGCCCCTCATAGACCATCACGTCTCCTTATTTACTTATAAACCATGGTTTTGGGCTCATATATATGGTTTTTATCAAAGAAAGTAATGCACTTGATCCAATAACATTGCTTCTAGAAAATTAAAAAAGGGGTATTGTTATGTTTTGGAGAGACTCTTGATAGTAGCTCCAAAAGCTTTGTGAAAATTAGTAGCTCAATAATTTGAAAGAACAAATTATTATTGAGGGTTTAACAAAATTTGTAGACTGCTGGAATAGAATCGATTCCAACCCACAATGGTGTCAATGGTTTCCACTAACATCCTAGCATCCCAAACTAGCTAAATACCAATGGAAGAAATTTTGGGGAAATATTCAACAAAGGTTGATTTCTAATTCAACACAATTGAAAAAAAATCAATGGGGCTACACTGAAAAATCCACCCTCTTGATCTAGGAGCCTTACCAATTGGAAGCGGGACATCATGGCCTACCAACAGAGAAGGTATGGGTTAAAATAAGGAAACAAAACACCTGGCCAAAAATATCCTTCTTTTTGTGGCTCTTGTTACAAAATAAAACTCTATCGTGGGACATTATTCTAAAACATAATTATCAAGGACCATCCAAATTCCCTTTGTGCCACCTCAATTGGAAATTATGGAGCAACATTTTAACAATTTCACCTTTGGCTCATGCCAATGGGCATGATTCGAATCTCATCTTTCTTTTCCATACAAAGATCCAGTTAGTATTCCCAACATTGTTTCTAAATATCTTCTAAAATATAGTCCTTAATCGCTTCTAAATTCTCTCCCCTGGCTTCATCCTTCAGGAAATTTGCAAAGATCGAAACCAAATAATTTTCAAAGGATCCTCTATAACTATCGACTTTATTTGGAACTCTACTCTTGCCAACATCAAATATCATTGCTTGATTTCTCCTAGTCACTCTCCAACTGGAAATAACAAGGGAAATAAGCCTATCTCCTTCATCATTATCATCTATTTCCCCCTTTCTACATCCCTTACCCCCTCCCCTCTGTTAAGCTCCATCATTAGACATATTTGGAGGGGTTAATGGTCACGTTTTGGCCTTCTTAGATCTCTTTTTCTTTCATTTTTATTATTATTTTGTTTAATGATGCTAGTATAGGTGGTGATTAAGGCTAACATGCTATGAGTGCCTAATATGAGGTTGAGTGCAGAAAATCATGATTTATTAAGCATTTGTATAAGGATTTTATCATAAATACTTGGAGGAGACATCAAGGAGAAATTATTGGAGGATTTTCCACCCTCCTTAACTCTCAAAGGCAGCCAAAGAATCCCAAAGTTTCTCTCCAGCAATTCTAATTCCAAAGGCAGCCAAAGGATCCTGAAGGATTCTCTCCAACAATTCGAATTCCAGAGGTAGCCAAGCACTCAATCTTTGTTTACTTGGAGTCAAGTGGACTCAATCACTATTTTCTAGGGAGCTGTTGGTAGCTTCCCTGTAGAATAAATAGATCAGAGCTAGAGATAGGAAGAGTTAGTCAATTCTAGTCGATTCTAGTTGAAATTTTGTTGCAAGCTATTAAGCTTTTTATTATTTTACTCAATGATAAAACTTTTGGAGATGTATGAGTTTATTCTTTTATGAAATGAGCAGACTGATTTCATTTAACTTATTTAAGTTTCAGAGAGCTAGGCTCATGGGTTAGGGTCCAATCCATGTACTTTAGCTTCTCTATTGTTACTATCTTTTCCTTTCTGTCATTCAATTAGTTCTACTTTTAATAGTTTCATTGTTGTTTAGATTTACTTCTAGTGTGTTGTTGTAGTTCATTTTCTTGTGAGTAGTAGAATAGAGGAAAAAATCCAAAAGCTATGGTCAAGCCTCCCCCTCTCATCTCTGTTAATAGATTTCGAGCAGGTAAGACCTTCCCACAGGTCAAAAATTGCTTTTCGTTTGAGTTTAGGGAAGAAATTGCATTACCAAGTCTGAGCCTCTCTTTCACTGTTTTTATCACACATTTTTGTCTGCTTTTCGTGCATGAACCCGCAGGTGTGTTACACTTCTGAGCACTATTGGTGCACCTCCATTCCCTCTTGTTTTCCACTTCTTTTTACTGCTGCACCCACATTTTATTCCCAAAAACACTTAAAACCCCTTCAGCTCGCCTCATTCCTTTGTCTTTTTTTATTTACGATTACCTTACCTTCTTAACGCAAAACGCTTGAAAAACCATCTAAGGTTGAACCATGCCTTTCCTCCTTGAAATCCCTGCTTCCGCACTTCATGAATCGCGACGTTTTTTCCTTTACCTCAAGACTTACCGCAATTCCTTTTCACACATCGCACTCCGCAGTGTTTAGTTTACTTCCATTAACATTTACCTCTTCCCGAAGCCGATTGTGATATTCGCCACATCACAAATCACTCACTGCAACCTTTTCCCTTTTCTTTAAGACCTACCACTCCAAACGTTGATTTTTAACTCTGCCACATCGCAAATTGCACTTCCATGTGATCCTTGTTAACACTTTCTGCTTCCAAACCCCGATTGCGAAATATCACAGTCGCATTTCGGTACCGCACATAAACCATTCAAAAACATCAAAAAAACTTGACTTCCATCCTTACTCCTTGAATCTCCCACTACCATACATCGCACATCTGAAACCGCAACATTTACCTATTTACTTTAACACTTATCGCTTCCAAACGTCGATGTGATATTGCCGTCGCATCACAGGTCGCTCATCGCAACCTTTTTGTTTCTTTCTTTAACACTTACCAATCCAACTCTACGATATTGTGATTGCGATATCGGCCCCACCTCCACGTCACCACTCTGCATCGCACATTGCAAATTGCGTTTGTTTTGTTTTTTTCTTTAATGCTTACCGCTCCAATTTTGTGAAGTTTTGATTACGATATCGCATATCACAAATTTTTTCTCCATCACGTCTCTGCCATTGCACTTCTCAATTCATTCTGCTCCAAAGCCATTTTTGCGCTATAATAAATCTTTTATCAGGTTTAAAAGCCTGCTTTCCAATTCTAAGCCCTGTTTCACATGTTAAGCCCTCCATTAGCCTCGTTAGCCCCTTTTCTCCCCTCGACCAAGTTGCAAAATCAACACTCTTTCAATTAGTATTAAGTCATGGATAGCTTAGTTGCATGGGTAGAAGCATGGTAGATAAACCATAGGATAAATAGGTGCGGTTTAAATTAGTTTCCTTTTTGCAACTTAGTTTAGTTTCTTTCCAGTCATTTCCTTTCAGCAAATTAATTTAGTTTCTTTCTGCCATTTATTTTCAACAATATAGTTTAGTTTATTTTCAGTCATTTCCTTTTCTACAAATTAAATTACTTTCATTCATGTAATTTCTTTTCAGCAATTTAGTTTAGTTTCCTTTCTGTCATTCCTTCTAGCAATTTACTTTCTAGTTCTTATCACGGTTTAAGAAATAGCACCATTCTGTAAAGTAGAAGAGGATGACATGAGAAGAATGCATATGTTGTGTATATAGCACTATCACCTCCAAGTTTGTACAAACCCCGGTTTGATAAAGTAAAGTAGGGCAGCCCCTAGGAGTTGTAGCACTCTTGGTGCAATACCATGGCTCACCACGTTTTGGCGTCATTGTCGAGGAGGTGTCTAGTAGATGCTTTGATTTTGTTTTTAGCATTCTTTTATGTTTTCATGTCTTCTTATGTAATTTCAGAAATATTGAAAAATACAAAAATATTTTATTTTCATGCCTCATAGGACTAGGAATGCTCGAAGACAAACCTTACCTAAAACCCCCACATCACCTTTTGGCCACCCTTCACTCTTCTTTAGTGGCAGTGAGAGTGAACCCCCTCTAGGAGAGCCTTCTGAATATTTCAAGGATCCTATTGGGGAAGAAGAAGAAGACCTTGTTTCAACTAAGGGACATGATTCACCTATCTTAACCATGGATGGGATCTAGAGAGCCTTTCCCATAAGAGAGGCAGATGGGGAAACTAAGATGAAGAACATTTGCCCCTCAGCTCTTCCACACTTTCATGGACTTACCTCTAAGGACCCTGGCACCTTCATGTGTTAATTTGTTGTTGTTTGTATGACTTATGACTACACTTATGATGATCAGAAGCTGAAACTATTCCCATCCACCCTTAAGGATGCATCCTTGTGCTGGTACATGGGTCTGCCTGGGGATAGCATCACTACCTGGGCACAGATGGAAGATACCTTCAACAAAAAATACAAAGACTATTATAGGTCCAAGGAAACTAAGGATGAAATGTTTAGGATGACTCTAGGACCTGATGAATCCCTATAGGACTATGAAGAGAGGTTTCAATTAAACTACAAGAGAGCCAACTGGACTCTTGATCCTACATAACTTTAACTTGTACTTCTTCGAGGGATCAGTGAAGAGATGACAGAAACCTTGAATATGTTAACAAGAGGAGATATCTACCAACAACCCTATGAAATAATCAAAATTGTCTTCCGGGACCATTCTAGGGCATTTAGGAAGAAGGGCAGAGCTAGCCAAAGTACATCCAATACCCATTCCTCTTCCACCTTCATAAAACATGAGATTGAAAACATGCTAGAGGACTTCAAGAGTGACATGTTCCACATCTTTTCTTTGCAAATGGATACAATGCAGGTAAAAAGGAAGCAAGAGGAAGCAGAGAGAGGCCTGGCCATATTTTTTCCTATATGTACCAGGAAGCACCCAAGAAATGAATTTCCACTTAATTTCATAAAGGTTTTCTTATTCTGTGAGGAGAATCATGCCACATAAAAGTGTCCCTCATTACCTGGAATTAAGGTTGTATATCAAGGTGGGGAAGCAATGCCAGAGCAACGTTGTTTCGTCAACCAGAGAAGGCCTCAAGTCCCTTGGCCATACCAACAAGGTATGCAAAGTGCACATTACTCTTACTATCACAACAATTATAGTGCACCCATGCAACCTTCGTACACCCCAAATCCTCCATCCTATTCTACACTTCCTATTTTTCCTTACAACCCTTCATATCATCCTCAACCAGTAAACCAACCATTCCAGCAGTATGTTCCATAACAACCTCAGTGGAACAATCCATCCCAGGGGTGGAGGCCTCAACAAAATCAACTCCCTACTCTAATGCCTCCACCCCAACCTCAACCTCAGCTTACTCATGTTGCTCCACCTAAGCTTCCTATACCTGCACATCCCAATTCGAACCCAAAAAACATACAAGCACAGCAGGCTCCCAATGGAGAAACATCCTATCCAGCTTATGATGTGGAGATACAGGAGGTTAATCTCAGTTCAGGAAGAGTACTCCCACACAACCATCGTCCATATCCACCTGTAGAGGTTGAGGAGGAAAAATAAGAAGTTAACACTCAAATCCAACAACCTCCTTTTCCTAAGTGATTGATCCACCTTAGTTAGCACACCCCTAAGGAGACTGAACTCCTGGGAGAATTGGAAAATTTGTGTGTAAAGATACCACTTCTCCAGGACATTAAGGATGTCCCTGTGTACAATAGGCTCATCAAAGAAAAGTGCTTCAAGAAACCTGGGATAAGGAAGAAAGATACCCCCACCATCAATGTGGTAGGACAACTATCTTACCTAATGCTGGGAAGGGTGATATTTTCAAAGTACCTGGACCCTGGTAGTCCAGTTATTGATGTGCATGTAAATGGTGTCATAGTCCCCAATACTCTAATTGATCTAGGGTTTGACATCAATGTCATTACCAAGGAAACTATGTTGAAAATTAATCTCCGAGGGACTTTGAGGAAAACCACAATAGGTATGAAACTTGCAGATCGATCCACAGTAACTCCGGAAGGAATTGTTGAGGATGTTATGGTTACCATTGACCCTTGGGAGTATCCTACAAATTTCCTAGTCCTGCAACCAAAAACCAAGTTCAATGGTTATCCCCTCATCATAGGGAGACCTTGGTTAGCCACTACAATGCTTATATTAGCTGTCAGGTTGGAAACATGACTATCAAAAATGGGCCTTTGTCTAAAAAACTAGTGTTATATCCTCCAGCCCAGCCTTCCATTGATCATAATCTCCCTATATGGTTGGAGGATGAAGAATATGAGTTATATAACACTGCCCCTATGTGTACCATAGATGTTATTCTTAGAGGGGGTAGCTTGATGAAGATGAACTCATCGACCATGCCTTTCAAAACCAATCCTCCACTAATATTCCTCTCGAAACCTTAGTCAACGAGTCTGAAAGCCAACCTTGGATGGAAGTGCACTCAGTTGATTCAACCTCTAAATCCACCAAGGCTATTGAGTTTGGCCCATCCAGGTCTTTGAAAATCAACCCAAACCTCTCGAATGAAGAAGAGAAGCAGTTGTGCCTTATTTTGAAAGAGAATCTAGATGCATTTCCTTAGGATTAAAAATACATGAAAGGGGTGCATCCTTCAGTGTGAAAACATCATATTTACATCAAAGAAGGATGCAAGCCTATGAGAAAACCCCAAAGAAGGATGAACCCGGCTCTGAAGGACATAGTCAAAGAAGAGCTGCAAAAACTATTGGATGTAGGGTTCATATATCCTATATCCGACAGTGAGTGGGTATCTCCTCTTGTCTTAGTCCCAAATAAGAATGGGAAGTGGCGAATTTGTGTTGATTATAGAGAAATTAACAAAGCCACCAAGAAAGACCATTTCCCTTTGCCCTTTATAGATCAAGTCCTGGATAGCCTTGCGGGGAAGAAGTTCTTTTCCTTCTTAGATGAGTTCAGTGGGTACAATCAGATTCAAATCAGCCCTAAAGACCAGGATAAGACTACTTTCACTTGTTCTTGTGGTACCTTCTCTTATAGATTCTTACCCTTTCGGTTGTGCAATGCCCCAGCTACCTTCCAAAGAGATGTCCTAAGCATATTTTTTGAGTTATTCCATGACTCTGTCGAAATCTACATGGATGATTTATGGATGATTTCACACCATACGGGGATGACTTCCAGGAATCTCTCTCCAATTTGGGTAAAGTAATAAGAAGGTGCATTGAGATGCATCTCTCCTTGAGCCCAAAAAAGTGTGAATTCCTGGAGAAAGTAGGGGTTGTGTTAGGACACTCCATATCCCAAGCAGGAATACAGGTAGAACCAAACAAAATCACTATCCTCAAAAGAGTACATGCTCCTCAAAAGAAGAAATATGTCAAAATTTTCTTAGGATTAGCTAGTTACTATATAAGGTTCATCAAAGATTTCAGCAAGATAGCTTCGCCATTATTTGGGTTACTAGCCAAGGATTCAGAGTTTAATTTGTCTGGTCCTTGTCAAGAGGCTTTTGAGCTCATTAAGGAACATTTGACTACTGCCCCATCCTCTGAGGTCCAAATTGGACTCTACCTTTCCACATCCACACTTATGCATACAACAAAATTGTAGGGGCGGCATTAGGACAATTAGAGGAAAAAATCTCTTATGCAATTTATTTCATCATCAATAATTTGTCAAAGGTCGAGCCGAATTACATTTTTACTGAGAAGGAGATGTTAGCCATTGTCCATGCATTGAACAAATTCAAGCATTATGTAACTTGATATTAGACCTTTGTTCACATTGACCATGCAGCCATCAAGTATTTAATGAAAAAAACATATGTGAATGCTAGGATAATTAGATGGTTGTTACTTTTGCAGCAATTTGATTTGAATATTATTGATAAAGCTGGAAAGGAGAATATTTTTTCATATTTTTTGTCCAGGTTAGCTCTCCTTGTAGGAGAATAAGGAATGGTGGATGACCAGCTGCCAAAGGAGCACCTCTTTGCTATATCATCACTCTCACTGTAGTTTTTTGATATAGCCAACTACTTGGTTGTTGTGAGACTCCCTCCTAATCTTTCATTCAGGGAGAGGAGCAGAATCATCATAAAAAGCGCCCCTTTCACATGGTTTGGGGGAACCTTTTCAAGTTAGGCCCTGATAAAATCCTAAGGAGATGTGTGAGGGAGGAAGAATTTTTTGATATCCTCTCTGCATGTCATGACAGCTCATGTGGAGGCCACTTTGTTGCAAAGAGAACTGCTTACAAATATTTGCAGGCGGGATACTATTGGCCTACCCTTCACCAAGATTCCAGAAGATATACCAGCAGGTGTGACTAGTGCCAAAGGATGGGGAAACCCACGCAAAGGGATGAGATTCCTTTGCACCCTCAGGTGGCTCTTGATCCATTTGACAAATGGGGCATGGACGTTATTGGACCTATCAATCCACCATCTGGACAAAAAAAGTATATCATAGTCTGCATTGATCACCTGACAAAGTGGACTGAAACAAAAGAAGTGAAGGTAGCAACTGAGGAGAAAGTAGCAGAATTTCTAGGGGAGAATGTGTTTTACAAGTTTGGGTACCCTAGAGAAATAGTCAGTGATCAAGGAGAAAAATTCACCTCTCAACTCATTTAGAATGTTATGAGGAAGCACAATATTAAGCATAGAACCTATACTTCCTATCACCCTCAGGCGAATGGCCAAGTATAAGTAACTAACAGAGCTTTAGAGAGCGTCGTCACTAAGGCTGTGAGCAACAGTAGAAAAGATTGGGCAGACAGATTGGTAAAAGCTACTTGGGCCTACAACACTACTTGGAAGATAACATCTAGATTCACTCCTTATGAACTAGTCTATGGTAAGAAGTCTCTACTTTTAGTTGAGTTTGAATTCAATACTTTAAGAATGATAGCTGAATTAAATCTAGATCTATCAAATGCCCAAAAAGAGAGGTTGTTGCAACTAAATAGATTGGACGAGTTCATAATGCAAGCACTTCTTCACATGGAGGTAGTTCAACTACAAAGGAAGGTTTGGCATGACAAGAACATCAAATAAAAGACCTTCCAAGAAGGAGATTGGGCATTTTTGTATGATTCAAGGTTTAAAGACTTCAAAGGCAAGCTGGTGACAACATGGTTGGGACCTTACACAGTGGAAAAATGTTTTGATAATGGCGCAGTTCAAATCAGAACCATAGATGAGGAAGGAATCCCCTTGCTTGTCAATGGTCATAGACTGAAAATTTACAAGAATCCTTTGTTAAAGGAAGAGTTCATAAATTCAATAAGCAGAGAGGTGTATGTGATGGGAAGCTTCATAGTTTCCCACACCTCCTGAAAGAAAGAAAGAAAAATAAAAAGAATAAAGATCCATGGGTGAAAACCTCTCTAAGGCACCCAAGGAAAGCTTGTGGGTTGAAAACCTCGATGGAGGCAACTCACTTGCTAAAAAAAAAAGAGAAAAAGAGAATAAATATCCATGGGTGTAAACCTATCTGAGGCGCCTAAGGCAAGTCTGTGGGTTGAAAACCTCCATGGGGGCAGCCCACTTGCTTTCAAAAAATAAAAATAAAAAAAATAAATTACATATGCATCTCTATGTTTTCTGTGTTTGCTATTTTGCAAGTCATTAATGGTTTCTGGAAACACAGGGGAGCATTCATCTTCTTTTCTCTTCAGTTTTACCATCCATCCCATCATTCACTCCATTCATTTTTATAACTTCCTTTGTCACCTCCATGCACCACATTCCTCCATTCCTTATCACAATGTAGCAAGGAAATAAAAACACAGACTGCTACAGACATCAGGGAATTCCTACAGTGCCGACATATATTCTTGAATAGCAAGAAAAACAATGGAGGAGCTCATGAAGTAGACCCCAGGAAAGACAAGAGCGCCACCCATGGAACCTGGAGCACCCCCCACGCAGCATCTCCAGCAGGAAGAAACTGCAAGGAAAGATCAGCAGCTCACTTAGAGAGTTGCTCATTCAACAAGTTGCTCACTCAGAGAACAAAAAATAGATATGAACGCAACATATAAAATACTCGTCTCCTCAATCCAGCTCATGCAAATGCCTTGGAAACGACAAGTAAACTCTGGTATAGCTTCTCACCCCTTGCTACGCATCCATAATAGTTAGAAATAATTAAATTTGTAGACTTAGAGTTTAAAGGGCAGAAAGGTGGCCAGTCAACTTGGCCATCACTGTGAGGTATGATTGAAAAAAACTGGAAGTACACGCCACCTGGGCATGCAAAAGAAAATAATTTAAATCAAGTGGAATAGAGGAGAACGAGGGGAGGAAACACGCAGTCCATCACGAATTAATAGGGAGAAGGAAACAACGGTCTCTAACGAAAACTGGAAGCTGAGGCCGAGTTACATAAGCACTCCAAAAATTATTTGCATTGTCTAATAATAAATAGGGTTGTCTCATCCGAACTAGTAAATTGAAAATTTTTAAAGGGAGAGACCAACAGAAGCCCGTAGCAATTAGAGAAGAAGAAGAAGAACCAGGAGAAGAGGAAGAACTAGAAGAATAACCAAGAAGAACCAGAAGGAGAAGAGGAAGAGACAAAGGGCCAAAGAAAAACAAAAGAGATGGCCATAGAAGTCATATAGATAGCAGAAAGTGAGAAAGAAACATACTCACAACACAGCACCACATCCCCTCAATACAAAGAGGTAGTTGCCACAGTAGCTCCTCTGAGCACAAAGATAAAAAGGCAGACCTTTATGTATTTCAGAGCTGACAAGGGTCAGAGGATAAGTCGAAGAGAGCCAGAAACTCTTCCCACGAGCCCAATTATCATTGAAGAATCACCAAGGGAGGAGGAAAGAACCGAAGAAACAGTTCTGAAGGAGCAGTTGCAGAAGGCACAGGCAAAGAATGTAGCATTGAAGGAGCAATTGTAGCAAAAATGGGAGCAAGTAGCCACCATGGAATGCTTATGCATAGAAGCCCTTCAGCACAGATTCCCTTCTGACTCATATGTTGTGTACCTCAAGGATCAATGGCTTCTATTTCAAATCAAAACTCTAGCCTCCCATGGATCACTACCTTTCCAAGATTGTAGGAAATTCATTAATTTCTACAAGCAAGCTAACATGGCTGATCAGGAAAAGATGGAAGAGTTTTACGTGCATAACCTTGTGCTGAAAAATATGGATATTTGGGACCCCAATCCTACAATGGAGGATATGCAGTTAATGGATCTAGCATCTTGGATGGTGAATGAGGACACTAGAGCAAGGTCATGGGAAGAAGAAATAAAGAACCCTTATATATCCGACCAGAATTGTTCAGCCTAAGAGGATTCATCCTTAACCATCGAGAGATTGAAAGGGACCCTGCACTATTTGAAAACTACCTTCAAACTCAAACCCAGGTGATAGGCCACTTTGATGATGTTTTTAGGCAGATAGAAGATGAGTGCATTATGGCCAGCCAGAGGAGATGGAACAGCCTCCCTCACAGCCTCAAGAACAGGGAGTACCATACTCCAGAAATACTGAGGGGTGCATTGGAAAGGGCAACCATTATACAAGAGGGCCATGCAGGCCAAAAAGATCCAATAGTTGGGACTCAAGCTTAGCCCACCTTTGCTGCTGGGGTTGAATGATGAAAAGGACACGGATGCACAAGATAGAGAATGGGAGAATGCAAAAAAGAATAATGATTTTTACCCCCTTGGGGAAACTCCCACACTTCTTCCTTGGGAAATCAGGGGGGCTATCAAACATTGAGGGAAATGCAGGAGGAGGATTAGTTGCTCAGAGGATGAGCAACCATTCAGTAGGGGGGTGATGATGAGCTCCATCATTAGACATATTTGGAGGGGTTAATGGTCACCTTTTTGCCTTCTTAGATCTATTTTTCTTGCATTTTTATTATTATTTGGTTTTATGATGCTAGTATAGGTGTTGATTAAGGCTAACATACTCTGAGTGCCTAATATGAGGTTGAGTGCAGAAAATCGTGATTTATTAAGCATTTGTATAAGGATTTTATCATAAATACTTGGAGGAGATAGCAAGGAGAAATTACTGGAGGATTGTACACCCTCCTTAACTCTCAAAGGCAGCCAAGGATCCCAAATATTCTCTCCATCAATTCGAATTCCAAAGGCAGCCAAAGGATCCCCAAGGATTCGCTCCAGCAATTCGAAATCTAGAGGTAGCCAAGCACTCAATCTTTGTTTACTTGGAGTCAAGTGGACTCAATCACTATTTTCTAGGGAGTTGTTGATAGCTGCCCTGTAGAATAAATAGAGAAGAGGTAGAGCTAGGAAGAGTAAGTCAATTCCAGTCGATTCTAGTTGAAACTTTGTTGCAAGCTATTGAGCTTTTTATTATTTTACTCAGTGATCAAATTTTCAGAGATGTATGAGTTTATTTTTTTATGAAATGAGCAGACTGATTTCATTCAATTGATTTAAGTTTCAGAGAACTAGGCTCGTGGGTTAGGGCCCAATCCATGTGCCTCAGCTTATCTGTTGTTACTATCTTTTCATTTCTGTCATTTATCTAGTTTTATTTATGTCATTCAATTAGTTCTTCTTTTAAATTTTTCATTGTTGTTTAGATTTTCTTCCAGTGTGTTATTGTAGTTCATTTTATTGTGAGTAGTAGAATAGAGGAAAAACTCCAAAATCTGTGGTCAAGCCTCCCCCTCTCATCTCTGTCAATAGATTTTGAGCAGGTGAGACCTTTCCACAGGCCAAAAATTACTTTATGTTTAAGTTTAGGGAAGAAATTGCATTACCAAGTCCGAACCTCTCTTTCCATTTTTTTATCACACATTTTTGTCTGTTTTCCCCGCATGAACCCACAGGTGTGTTACACTTTTGAGCACTGCTAGTGCGCCTCCATTCCAGGCTATTTTCCGCTTCATTTTATAGCTGCACCCACCTTTTATTCCCAAAAACCCTTCAGCTCGCCTCATTCCTTTGTCTTTTTTTATTCACGATTGCCTTACCTTCTTAATGCAAAATGCTTGAAAAACCATCCAAGGTTGAATCTTGCCTTTCCTCCTCGAAATCCCCGCTTCCGCACTTCGCAAATTGCAACGTTTTTTCCTTTCCCTTAAGACTTACCACAATCCCTTTCCACACATCGCACTCTGCAGTGTTTAGTTTACTTCCATTAAGACTTACCGCTTCCTGACATTGATTGCGATATTCGCCGTATCGCAAATCACTCACCGCAACCTTTTCCCTTTTCTTTAAGACCTACTACTCCAAACGCCGATTCCGAACTTCGTCGCATCGCAAATCGCACTTCCATGTGATTCTCGTTAACACTTTCTGCTTCCAAACCCCGATTACGAAATATTGCAATCGCATTTAGGTACGGCACAGAAACCATTCAAAAACATCAAAAAAACTCAACTTCCACCCTTGCTCCTCGAATCTCACGCTACCGTACATTGCACTTCTCAAACCGAAACATTTCCCTGTTTCCTTTAACACTTATCGCTTCCGAACACCAATGCGATATTGTCGCCGCATCGCAGGTCGCTCATCACAACCTTTTTCTTTATTTCTTTAACACTTACCACTCCAACTCTACGATATTGCGATTGCAATATCAGCCCCACCTCCACATCACCACTCTACATCGTACATTGAAAATCGTATTTTTTATGTTTTTTTCTTTAACGCTTATCGCTCCAATTTTGCAAAGTTGCGATTATGATACCGCATATCGCAACTTTTGCCTCCATCACGTCTCCGCCATCGCACTTATCAATTCATTCTGCTCCAAAGCCATTTATGCGCTATAATAAATATTTTATCAGGTTTAAAACCCTGCTTTCCACTTCTAATCCATGTTTCACGTGTTAAGCCCTCCATTAGCCTCTTTATCCCCTTTTCTCCCCTCCAAGTTGCAAAATCAACACTCTTTCAATTAGAATTAAGTCATGTATAGCTTAGTTGCATGGGTAGAAGCATGGTAGATATACCATAGGGTAAATAGAGTGCATTTAGCCATTTGGCCAAGTTAAGTGCTGTTTAAATTAGTTTCCTTTCTGCAACTTAGTTTAGTTTCTTTCCAGTCATTTCTTTTCAGCAAATTAATTTAGTTTCTTTTTTGCCATTTCTTTTTAGTAATATAGTTTAGTTTCTTTTCAGTCATTTCCTTTTCTACAAATTAAATTAGTTTCATTCCTGTCATTTCTTTTCAGAAATTTAGTTTAGTTTCCTTTCTGTTATTTCCTTCCAGCAATTTACTTTCCAATCCTTATCACAGTTTAAGAAATAGCACCTTTTCGTAAAGCAGAAGAGGATGACATGAGCAGAATGCATCTGTTGTGTATATAGCACTATCACCTCCAAGTTTGTACAAACCCCGGGTTAATAAAGTAAAGTAGGGCAGCCCCTAGGAGTTGCAGCACCCTTGGTGCAATACCAGGACTCACCACCCTCCACCTACTATTCCTTATGCTTGGTCACCCGCCCCCCCTCTTCCTCATTCATTAAGCTAAATTTTGATGGTGCTTCAAAAGGGAACCTAGATCCAACCAGATTCAGTAGTATATTTTGAGACCACAAATATATTCCTCTCTCATCTACTCAAGCTCATTGAGAATTAATACCAATAATGTAGTGGAAATCACGGTTCTATTCAGTAGGATATAGATTGTGAAGGTACAAGGGTATTCTAAAATATTTTTGGAAGGCGATTGTCATCTTATTATTAACATTATTTGCAATCTTCCCAATGGCACCTCGGTTCTCAAATTCTCTAACAGTTGGAATTTGGAAACACTTCTATATAAGGATTTTTCCCTTTTGTCCCATATCTTAGTCATCATCCCCTCCCATGTTTGGTGAACAAGAAACAAGATAGTAGACATGTTAGTTAACCATGTTTGTTTGGACTCTCTAATGGTACTCTCTTCCACTTGGAACCTTCTACAAGAGTCCTCCATCAAGGACATGTGTTGGAAGCCTATACAACAAGATACATCTTTTTTGAATGGGGTGCCTATGATGGAAAAGGAGGATAGGGTGTAGGGGATAGGTTACCACCGGCCCACCTAGCCAAGTGGTTGGGGGACATGGAAGCACACCCCTATAAAATTCTTTTATGACTCCTCTTTCTTAAAGACTTTTCATCATGTAGGATAACAAAATTCCACTCAATATCATGCTTGTGTACCATCACCATATTGAATACATGTCATCTTTACAAGCTACTTGTTAGGCCCCTAATCATGTGGATATCATTCTCTTCCTATTGCAACTCTAGCTATTATGTTTTGTGGTGCCATTCTTATCTGGTTCTCTTGGGTATATGTTTTCCCCGTCTACAATCTATATTTCAACTCTCGCTAAAATTAATTGAGGGAACTGGCCCACTTACCTCCTCAAGTCTTGGCAAAACCCCACTTTTTTGTTCCTGATATACTTTATCTAATATAAATTCATAGGCCCCCCCTCCAAACTGGAGTTACAGTGGTGATTTCCCATTGGTATCCTAGAGTCTCAAACTAGCTCATTTGTTCCCCTCTTCCCGCAGGATTGATGCTCATGCTATGGCCTTAGTCTTTAGATCCTCATGCATGTTATGTGATGGTCTTTATGGGGTCAAGACACCATCAATGGGAGATTTCTAGAAAAATTTTGGTCTGAAATTCTTCACTCATGTGGTTTTTTTCCTGGCATTTGACATTGTAACAAGTATCCCCCTGACCTGTTTTTTTATCTAGCACTCTATTTGTGCTTTTTGGTTTGCTCTCAAACCTTTGTGCTCTTATTCTAGGTCATCTTTGGTGGCTTCCTGCTTTCCCCTATTAGTTCTTCTGGTGGTCCTTGTGCTTTTATCTCCTCTCCATCCCAAGCTAGATTAGCCTCTCGAAAAATCGTTAACCACTTTCTCATCTTTAGATTCCTGGATTTCTTAGCCTCCTAGTCACCCACCCCTTTCTCTTTTGCACACGAACTCTCTCTTTGTGCCTCTTTCTTGCTCCCTTCCCTCCCTTATAGACTGATCTAGATTCCTTGTTGGGCCTCACTCCATTCCACATCAGTTCACATGTGTCTACTAAGGGGCAGCTTACTACCAAGAACATGCCTCTACGGGGCACACCCGTGCCCACCTCACTTGGAGGAAACAAATGCCAAGTTTTAGATCTAACCCCAGACCCTATCCAGGAGGAGCTCACTTGACTTACATGAAGGAGCCTCTTAGCATAATTATATTTCATACATAGAATTTCTTGCTAAAATATCATATTGGTGTTATATGTTTGACAAGTGTGGATGTTTCAACCAGTACATGTACTCCATCGACCTATATTGGCATCTAAAGTTCCTATTCGAAAAAATGTTGATGGACAAATTTGAGCATATAGGAGACATCCTACACTCCCTGCATCACTTGCATTGTCATTTGAGGGACTTGGAGAATCACCTTGATCATATTAACCAAAACATTGGTATTCATCCCTCGACAAGCAGCACCCCTAGCAACAATGAGGACCCCATTCAAGTTGCAGCCACAAACTTTGACCCTTTAGTTTAATCTCATGTTATGCTCACGCTTACTTTATTTTTAGATTTCATAATTTATCTTAATGGCCAATATATCTTGATTTGTATAATCCTTTTAGTTTTTTTTAACATTATTCCATCTTATGCCTATCTAATAAGAGTGCACTTTTGGTTATGGTCTGGTCTTCCCAGTGAACGACAAGACTAAAATATCTAGTATATCCATGTATAATTCTACATGGAAGGCAATACAATATTTACCCCACAAATATATATATATATATATATAGTAATTGTGAGTTTAATCATACAAATTTCAATTTAATAATTATAATATATTTAAATAAATAGAATTGATTGTGATATTTTATAATAAAATGTATAAAATTACTAGGGAGGCAAGAATAGGAGGGGTTATTTTTTTCCCCGATGAAGAAAAAGAGATTCAATTTTCTTGGTTTTGGGGGTTTTAATCTAACAACCATGTTGAATTCTTAACCTTGTGGCAAGGATTAGACTTGGAAATATCTTGTAATATTTGGAAATTAATGGTGTTTAGAGATTCAATGGTCATCACTCAATAAGTTTGTAATATCAAAGAGGATTCTACACAAATTCAATCCTCCAGCATGCATAAAATCAGCTTGCAAATTGAAAAGTTTGAGAAAATTGAATTCTTTCATGTAAAAAGGCACTTAAATTCGGAGGAAAACTCATTAACAAACCGGGGTGTCTCCTAGATCAGGGAGTGATGGTTCAGAATGGCAGCAACATAGTTTTTAAACATATTCCATGAAATTCCCGACTTCAATTCATATCTCATAGATATTAAGTACAATTAATGGTAGCTTGGAAAGGTGGTTCATCTAATGCATTCATGTCAGACTCCACTGAGGAATGTCGAACATGTTGTTATTTCCTACATACTTTGGCAGCTCCTTCATTTAATTGAAGGTTGGAATCATGCTCCCACTTTAGGGCCCAATCCATGTGCCTCAGCTTATCTGTTGTTACTATCTTTTCCTTTATGTCATTTATCTAGTTTTATTTCTTTCATTCAATTATTTCTTCTTTTAATAGTTTCATTGTTGTTTAGATTTGCTTCCAGTGTGCTATTGTAGTTCATTTTCTTGTGAGTAGTAGAATAGAGGAAAAACTCCAAAATATGTGGTCAAGCCTCCCCCTCTCATCTCTGCCAATAGAGTTCAAGCAGGGTAGACCTTCCCATAGGCCAAAAATTGCTTTCTATTTGATTTTAAGGAAGAAAATGCATTACCAAGTCCAAGCCTCTCTTTCATTTTTTTTTTCACGCATTTTTGTCTGCTTTTCGTGCATGAACCCCCAGGTGTGTTACACTTTTGAGCACTGCTAGTGCGCCTCCATTCCAGGTTGTTTTCCACTTCTTTTTATAGCTGCACCCACCTTTTATTCCCAAAAACCCTTCAGCCTGCCTCATTCCTTTGTCTTTTTTCATTCACGATTGCCTTACCTTCTTAACGCAAAACGCTTTAAAAACCATCCAAGGTTGAACCCCGCCTTTCCTCCTCGAAATCCCCACTTCTGCACTTCACAAATTGCAACGTTTTTTCCTTTCCCTTAAGACTTACCACAATCCCTTTTCACACATCGCAATCCGCAGTGTTTAGTTCACTTCCATTAACACTTACCGCTTCCCGACGCTGATTTCGATATTCGCCACATCAAAAATAGCTCACCACAACCTTTTCTTTTTTCTTTAAGACCTACTACTCCAAATGTCGATTTCTAACTCAGTCGCATCGCAAATCGCACTTCCATGTGATTCTCATTAACACTTTCTGCTTCCAAACCCCGATTGCGAAATATCGCAATCACATTTAAGTACGGCACAGAAACCATTCAAAAACATCAAAAAAACTTGAATTCCACCCTTGCTCCTTGAATCTCCCGCTACCGTACATCGCACTTCGCAAACCGCAACATTTCCATGTTTCCTTTAACACTTATCGCTTATGAACACCAATGTGATATTGTCGTCGCATCGCAAGTCATTCATCGCAACCTTTTTGTTTCTTCCTTTAACACTTATAGCTCCAACTCTGCGATATTGAGATTGTGATATCGGCCCCACCTCCACATCACCACTCTGCATCGCACATTTCAAATCGTGTTTTTTTTTGTTTTTTTCTTTAACGCTTACCGCTCCAATTTTGCAAAGTTTCGATTATGATATCGCATATCGCAACTTTTGCCTTCATCGCGTCTCCGCCATCGCACTTCTCAATTCATTCCGCTCTAAATCCATTTATGCGCTATAATAAATATTTTATCAGGTTTAAAACCTCGCTTTCCACTTCTAAGCCATCTTTCATGTGTTAAGCCCTCCATTAGCCTCTTTATCCCCTTTTCTCCCTTCCAAGTTGAAAAATCAACATTGTTTTAATTAGAATTAAGTCATGGATAGCTTAGTTGCATGGGTAAAAGCATGGTAGATAGACCATAGGATAAATAATGTGCATTTAGCCATTTGGCCAAGTTAAGTACGGTTTAAATTAGTTTCCTTTGTGCAACTTAGTTTAGTTTTTTTCCAGTCATTTCCTTTTAGCAAATTAATATAGTTTCTTTCTGCCATTTATTTTCAGCAATATAGTTTAGTTTCTTTTCAGTCATTTCCTTTTCTACAAATTAAATTAGTTTCATTCCTGTCATTTATTTTCAGAAATTTAGTTTAGTTTTCTTTCTGTCATTTCCTTCCAGTAATTTATTTTTCAGTCCTTATCACAGTTTAATAAATAGCACCCTTTCGTAAAGCAGAAGAGGATGACATGAGCAGAATGCATCTGTTGTGTATATAGCACTGACACCTCCAAGTTTGTACGAACCCCGGGTTGATAAAGTAAAGTAGGGCAGCCCCTAGGAGTTTCAGCACTCTTGGTGCAATACCAGGGCTCACCACCCTCCACCTACCATTCCTTATGCTTGGTCACCCCCCACTCCTGATTCCTTAAGCTAAATTGTGATGGTGCTTTAAAAGGGAACCTAGATCCAACCAGATTCAGCAGTATATTTTCAGACCACAAATATATTCTTCTCTCATCTACTCACGCTCAAATGTAGTGGAACTCACGGTTCTATTCAGTAGGATATAGATTGCAGAGGTACAGGGGTATTCTAAAATATTTTTGGAAGGTGATTGTCATATTATTATTAACATTATTTGCAAGCTTCACAATGGTACCTTGGTTCTCAAAGTATCTAACAGTTGGAATCTGGAAACACTTCTATATAAGTATTCTTCCCTTTTGTCCCATATCTTAGTCATCATCCCCTCCCATGTTTGGTGAACAAGAAACAAGGTAGTAGACATGTTAGTTAACCATGTTTGTTTGGACTCTCTAATGGTACTCTCTTCCACTTGGAACCTTCTACAAGAGTCCTCCATCAAGGACATGTGTGGGAAGCCTATACAACAAGATACATCTTTTTGAATGGGGTGCCTATGATGGAAAAGTAGGATGGGGTGTAGGGGATAGGTTACCACCGGCCCACCTAGCCAAGCAGTGGGGGGACATGGAAGCACACCCCTATAAAACTCTTTTATGAATCTTCTTTCTAAAATACTTTGCATCATGTAGGATAACAAAATTCCACTTGATATCATGCTTGTGTACCATCACCATATTGAATACATGTCATCTTTACACTTAGCTACTTGTTAGACCCCTAATCATGTGGATATCATTCTCTTCCTAATGCAACTCTAGCTATTATGTTTTGTGGTGCCATTCTTATATGGTTCTCTTGGGTACATGTTTTCCCTATCTACAATCTATATTTCAACTCTCGCTAAAATGAATTGAGGGAACTGGCCCACTTACCTCCTCGAGTCTTGGCCAAACCCCACTTTTTTGTTGCTGATATACTTTACCTACTATAAATTCATAGGCCCCCCCTCCAAACTAGAGTTATAGTGGTGATTTCCCATTGGTATCCTAGAGTCTCAAACTAGCTCATTTGTTCCCCTCTTCCCGCAGGATTGATGCTCATGCTATGGCCTCAGTCTTTAGATCCTCATGCATGTTATGTGATGGTCTTTATGGGGTCAAGACACCATCAATGGGATATTTCTAGAATATTTTTGGTTTGAAATTCTTAACTCGCGTGGTTTTTGTCTTGGCATTTGACATCGTAACAAGTATCCCCTTACCTGCTTTTTTATCTAGCAATCTATTTGTGCTTCTTGGTTTTCTCTCAAACCTTTGTGCTCTTATTCTACATCATCTTTGGTGGCTTCCTGCTTTCCCCTGTTAGTTCTTCCAGTGGGCCTTGTGCCTTTATCTCCTCTCCATCCCAAGCTAGATCAGCCTCTCGAAAAACCGTTAACCACTTTCTCATCTTTAGATTCCTAGATTTCTTAGCCTCCTAGTCACCCATCCCTTTCTCTTTTGCACATGGACTCTCTCTTTGTGCCTCTTTCTTGCTCCCTTCCCTCCCTTATAGACTGATCTAGATTCCTTGTTGGGCCTCACTCCATTCCACGCAAGTTTGCATGTGCCCATTAAGGGGCAGCTTACTACCAAGAACAGGCCTCTACAGGGCACACCCGTGCCCACCCTCACTTGGAGGAAACAAATGCCAAGTTTTAGATCTAACCCCAGACCCTATCCAGGAGGAGCTCACTTGACTTGAACATAAAGGAGCTTCTTAGCATAATTATATTTCATACATAGAAGTTCTTGCTAAAATATCATATTGGGTGTTATATGTTTGACAAGTGTGGATGTTTCAACCAGTAAATGTACTCCATTGACCTATATTGGCATCTAAAGTTCCTATTCGATAGAATGTTGATGGACTAGTTTGAGCATATAGGAGACATCCTACACTCCCTGCATCACTTGCATTGTCATTTGAGGGACTTGGAGCATCGCCTTGATCACATTAACCAACACCTTGGTATTCATCCCTCGACATGCAGCACCCCTAGCAACAATGAGGACCCCATTCAAGTTGTAGCCACAGACTTTGACCCTTTAGTTTAATCTTATGCTATGCTCAGGCTTACTTTATTTTTAGATTTCATAATTTATCTTAATGGCCAGTATATCTTGATTTTCAACATATGTATAATCCTTTTAGTTTTTTTGAACATTATTCCATCGTATGCCTATCTAATAAGAGTGCACTTTTGGTTATGGTTTGGTCTTCCTAGTGAACGACAAGACTAAAATATCTAGTATATCCATGTACACTTCTACATGGAAGGCAATACAATATTTACCCCACAAATATATATATATATATATATATATATATATATATATATATATATATATATATATATATTAAACTTTATTAAAATTAAGTAATGGTGAGCTTAATAATACAAATTTCAATTTAATAATTATAATATATTTAAATAAATATAATTGATTGTGATATTTTCTAATAAAATGTGTAAAAGTACCAGGAAGGCAAGAGCACTAAGGGTTTTTTTTTTCCCGATGAAGAAAAAGAGATTCAGTTTGTTTAATTTTTGGAGATTTAATGTAACAACCATATTGAATTCTTAACCTTGTGGCAAAAATTAGACTTTGCAATATCTTGTAATAGAAATTAATGGTGTTTAGAAATTCAATGGTCATCATTCAATAGGTTTGTAAGATCAAAAAGGATTCTCCACAAATTCAATCCTCCATCATGCATAAACTCAGCTTGCAAATTGAAAAATGTGAGAAAATTGAATTCTTTCATGTAAAAAGGCACTTAATTTCGGAGTAGGTTTGTAAGATCAAAAAGGATTCTCCACAAATTCAATCCTCCATCATGCATAAACTCAACTTGCAAATTGAAAAGTGTGAGAAAATTGAATTCTTTCATGTAAAAAGGCACTTAAATTCGGAGGAAAACTCATTAACGAACCGGGGTGTCTCCTAGATCAAGAAGTGATGGTTCAGAATGGCAGCAACATAGTTTTTAAACATATTCCATGAAATTCCCGACTTCAATTCATATCTCATAGATATTAAGTACAATTAATGGTAGCTTGGAAAGATGGGTCATCTGATGCATTCATGTCAAACTCCACTAAGGAATGTCGAACGTTGTTATTTCCTACATACTTTGGTGGCTCCTTCATTTAATTGAAGGTTGGAATCATGCTCCCACTTTATCTGTGCTCACAATAGGTGTCACGATAGAGGACTGGTGGTCATAGTCTCAAATCATTATTAATTCTATTTGGACATGGAGCACTTGCTTTCTCATTCTTGTTACGCGACATATGTGCTTGTGTTATTTGGACTTAATGGATATGGTTACATGTTTCAGAGTTAATAACTCAGTGATGGAACTGCCTTGTATGGTGATTGTAGGGGAATTATTATCCCAGGGGAAGCGTCGTGGCAACTGATGAGATTGGGGAGTGAAGCTTTCATGTTTATAAGCAGAGGTTCATGTTTATAAGTAGAGGTTATGTGGCTTTGTTCCTACAGGAAATCTGGTTCGGTAAACCATTTATTCCGAAGTAGGGAAGGTTAGGAGTGTGGAGGTCTACATGGTGTGTCATTCCACTGCTGAGATAGATGAAATTCTCACACAATTGGGTTAACTAGCGACATCAGTGGACTTCATTATGTCTTTTCTTTCCAGGAAAGGGGAAATGGTGTTGGCAGAATCTCAAACACACTTTACGCTTTTGAATCAAAAAATTAGTTTGATGTAGTCAAAGCTACACAGATTGCAACTAGCTTTTGAGATATTAAACTCCAGGTTGGAAAGAACGATGCCTTCGATTGGAATATTTGGAAATTAGAGCAAGCATGGGTGCAAATGAATATTGTGAAGGGTAGAAGGGTGCGACATCATCTCAACAAGAGACGAAAACCGAGGCAGTTGATGAGAAATTGTCTTCTGCCCCAAGACAAGGCCTAAAAATGTTGGGACCTTAGGCATTCTTGCTCTTGGGGTGAATATTGATGGATAGTTTATATTTTAATGTTTTCTTATGTGATGCAAATATCTAGTCGTCTTAGGAGTTTTTTTGGCTGATATATAAGGCAAGTCAATTTAGAGTAGTATGTAGTCAGAAAATAAGAAACTCTAGTATTTTTTTTGGACATTTTTTAGTTTAAAGGATAAATATTTTTTCAGAGATGTAAAAGATTCTAGCCTTCAAACCAGATTGAATTAATATAAAATCCATTACTATTTATTTTAAAAATAAAAATAAAAAGAAAAATAGGTATAAAAATATATATAATGTATTTATCTCATGCATCTAAATTTTATGTTTTAAGATTATGGTAAATACAAATACACAAAGTATGTAAAATATGGGAATAGGAACAATAACTCTTTAATTACATAAGCTCTGAGGGTTAGCTCAATTGGTCAAGTTCTTGTTACTAAGTACATCACTCATTGGGAGGTCACAGGTTCAATTCTCTTCAATGCCCTCGGGGTTAGGCATTGTTAGTTTAGACAACAGGTGTGATCTGTTTCGGTTGATCTGCCTGGATTTTCCACACAAAAATAAAAATCTCCTTAAATTACATTAAAAGAACTCTAAAAAAACTCAAGTACATTTATATTTTCAAAACACAAGCCCATGTATACAAAAATGGTTATCATAATTTTTATTATAGATATCTCACTCATTGCCAATATGGATCCACTATAGGGATGATGCACAAGTATGTGTACACTTAATTCATATGTGCTCATTAAGGTCATAACACTTTAACATCATTTGTTGATCCAACTGGATATTGGTGTCCACCCGCCTATTCCACCTAGACCTCCATTCGGTTTCATCAATTTCCTTGTTTATAGCAACATTGACTATTTTTATCAGTTTTTCGGGTCTTGAACTTCTGGAGCAGTTTTGACCCCATAAACAACATTTTTTTGAGGTCTGCAACAAGCCCATCGTTGTAGGTATGGTTCTACATAAAATCCTATAGTACTTCGAGAGATATTTCCAACGAGGTATCATTTGTGCCAAACAGAGATAATATGACCAAGTTACGACCTCGAGAAGTTGGATGCCCAACTAACCCCTATGGGGCCCACAAACTCTCGGTGTTCCATCTCATGGGGTTAGGGTTTTGGTTGTTTATGGTTTTATCTTGTTGTTCAATAATAAAAAATCCCTTGAGCCTCATTCTAACATGGTTCAAAGGCATGTAACCACCACATCTCTTCTTCGAGATAAGCTACCATTGCCCAAACTAGTTTATTTCCATTATTTCTGTAAGCATATTTCAGTTGTTTGATAATGAAATGAAGTGTTATTTCTGATGCATCTATGTATTTATGGTTATATCTATATTTTTTTGCGTTATTGTTTAAACTTGGATCAGTGGTATCAAAGCAGTCTACTCTTTCTATGTTTTCTTTTCATGTCCCCAACAAGGTGAGGGTATAAGGAGATAGGGCTTGAATTGGTTGAGCCTTTGGAAGACCAGTTTCACAAACCCTGATGACCTCTCATGGCGGAAGAAACGAAAGACGAGGGAGCAGGATATCCTTTCAAAATATTGCTCGAAGAAGCCATTAAGCGACAGAGAAACGCGATGATGAACAAATTCACCTAGATCCTTCAGTGGATGCCCACCGATGACGCATCTTCATCCGACAATCACTCTCGAGGCACCACTCCCTTCAAGGAACAATTCAACTTTGACATTCCCATATTTGAAGGCCAGATAGATGCAAACATCATAGATATATGGATAAATATGTTGGAAGGATATTTTCAGTTCATGATTTTTCCAATAGGGAAAATATTACTTTTGAGCTCCTCAAAGTTGCCCCCCATGTCAAGGACTGGTGGGAAACCTACAACGAATAGAGAGACGAGAGATAACCCTCACTTTTTTCACCCGCACCCACTTGGAATTATTTCTGAGATGCCATAAAGGAACAATATTACCCCGTGGGGAGCTATGAGGACAAGTACATACAATGGACTACACTACAGCAGCAAAGGGATCAAGATGTGTGTGAGCTGATGAATATGTTCCATTCCTTGCACACAAACTTAGGTATCAAAGATTTGGAGAAACATTTGGTGCTTAAGTATCGCAGTTGTTTGCACAGATAAATTCAAGAGGAAATTGAGTCCCTCAACATCTCCTTGCTTGGTACAACATACCGATATGCTGTAAAGATATAGCAGAAATTTAAATAGAAGAAGCGAGACTTTACTTTTGATCTGTGAATCCGAAGCAAGGGAAAGATGCCCCCAAACCGCATAATAAAGGACAAATCCAATGTAGGGCAACCCGAGACAACCCATTGAAGCCGTAAGAAAAGAAAACCACCACGAAGACAAAGAAAGACATAGGAAAGTAGTGTGATTTCCACAAGAGCCCCACTCACAACACAAGTGAGTGTTGGGACAAGAAGTCACTTGTGGTCAAGTTGAAGGATTATGAATCATATGCATGTTCCGAATCTGATTCAAAACCCAACAAGGGGAATGACAAAGGGAAGCATATTATTGACGCGGAGCCCAATGCCATCGTTGCCACCACTAAGATCCAAAAGGATGAGCCTGAAGATCCAAAGGAGGGGGAGTTCCTCTTCAATTCCCATATGTGGGTGAAGTGTTCTCTGTTGCAGTTCATCGTCAACAGCGGGAGCCAAAAGAACCTCATTTCAGCAGAGGTCGTGAAGCAGTTGGGCCTACCGACCACAACACACCTGCATTCATACACCATCAGGTGGCTTCACCAAGGATGACATCTTCGCGTCAACTAGCAGTGCCGTTTCCCTATAGCATTAAGCCCTTCATAGATGTGATATTGTGTGATGTTTCTCCTCTTGAAGTAAGTGATGTATTATTAGGCAAACCACACTTGTAGAAGCGGCAGATCCACCCAGATATGCCCATTAATTGTGTCCCTCCCGCTCCTTTTAATGACCAAGTCATTATCCAATCAACTGTTATTGTTCCAATGGTCACTTTTTGGATGAGCTTCGCTAGACTCACCCCATCAGCGTAGTCCTGCCTCCCTTGGTGCAGTACCCTCCAATTGTGCATGTTGTCGTATTGTCGCGCAGTAATTCTACTTCGAGAAAGCCACCCATTGGTAGACTTTTTTATAGTCCTACGTGCTCCTTCAAATAGGCATTCGCAGATCTCCACCAACATAGACTTGTTGACCAAATCTTTCCAAACAAAGTGGATGTAACTTCCTTGGGCATGTTTCAACTGCGTAGCCAAATCAGGTTGTACCAACGCCCTTGGATCCTGGGTAATTCAGAACACGCCTACTTTGACTTCTTGAAGAGCCTCATTAATTCACTCCCATCCATTAGTGAATCTATAATTTAACAAGAATATTTATATCATCTTGCTCCAATCTGTAGTGCCATGGCACAGCTCTATTTCAAGATACCACTATTGAGGTCTCGTACCAAAGAATGAAAGAACATGCGTACCCACTCTGGTTGAGGTTTTGGACCCCAAGTTGTTGTCTAGCGAGATAAATGCTCACGGGGATCTTTTTGACCGTCATACTTTTCCGTGATCTTCATGTCTACATGACCAAACCTCAGCCTCATAAATTTGCAAAACTCCTTCCATCCTCCTAAACTTTATCTGTGCGCGCCCCGCCATCGGGTTGGATTAGACCTTAACGCAAAGTCCAAAGCTTCGTATCTTTGGTCCTCAGGCACCTTTTCCTCAAATTCTTCCAAAAACAAGACAACTTTCCTCATTCCATCAAAAAAATGCAAGTTGTGCACTTTCGATTGATCACAGCGCAGAAATTTGGTAATTCTGTTACATTGCTTAGAAGATTCTTCATGCAAGTGATTATGCCAATGGTGCAACTCTTCATTAGAATCTGAACTGCACAAACTATCACGCTCCCAACATATTCTATCATCTGCGGTGGGATTAATCCAGTATTCATCGTGCGCAATAAGCTTATAGATCTGGTCAATCTCAGCATCCCCATACTTATGTTAGATAGGCTCTGTATAGCGTGCACCTTCGGAAGGATCTAATGGAACAACAACTCAAGTACCATTCTTTTCAAAGATCACCTGCCTCTAATTCAGGTTGATTATAGCATCCATGTCATAAGCCCAGTCAAATCCCAACAACGCAGGATAAGGATTGTTATCATCAATGATCTCAATAAATTTGAAGTCGACCAACACACTAGCCCCATCAATATCTACGTTAATCCCCTGAAATCGCCCCATAGGAATGATCTTCTATTGATTTTCCATCCTCAGGTGAATTGGTGACCATTGCAACTTAGGCATTCCCATCGGCTCCCATGTCTATTTTGGTAAAACATTGGCATCTGACCCTAGATCCAGAATGACTTGGTCCATCTCATAGTCTCTAATTTGCACAGTCAACCGCATCTCCCAACCTGTTCTTTTCTTGTTCTCGTATGCCATCACCAAAGTTTTAGGGGAAAATGCCTTCGAGCTCAGCATTCCATCGTTCCTTGTCTTGCACCCAATGCTCAATGAGGACTACCTTCAGCCATACTTTCCACCATTGTTGGACACATCCGACATTACAAAACAACTCACACCAACGAATTTAAACCCGGACTACATGGAACAGGACAGAACTGATAAGATCATGGACGCAAAGATCAAGAACACTTTCCAACAGAGGATACATCTATCTCGAATTCTCAAAGCAGGCCAACTCCTTCACCAGGAAAAGTGGTTCACCAAGGACCATGTTCAACATAAATTTCCTCACCTAATGGAGGCTCTGCACGCAATGGGTACCATTGCTTCCTAAAGAGGGAAGACTGATCTAGGTGGATATTGATGGTCACCCACCTATTCTACCTAGACCTCCATTCGGTTTCATCATTTCCTTGTTTATAGCCATTTTTCAGGTCTTGAACTTCCGAAGAAATTTTGACCCCCTAAATAGCATTTTTTTTAAGATCTGCAGCAAGCCCATAGCCATAGGAAAGGGCCTGTGGAAAATATTGTAGTACATGGAGATATATTTCCAACGAGGTATCGTACATGCCAAACAGTTATTTTCTTTCCCAACTAACCCCAACTGGGCCCACAAACTCTGGGTGTTCCATCTCCTAGGGTTAGGGTTTTGGATTTTTAGGGTTTTCTCTTGTTGTTCAATCATAAAAAGGCCCTTGAGTCTCATTGTAACACAGTTCAGAGGCATGTAGTCGCCGCATTTCTTCTAATATATAAGCTACCATTGCCCGAGCTAGTTTATTTCCATTTTGTTTGTAAGCATATTTCAGTTCTTTGATATTAATGAAATGAAGTGTTATTTTTGCTTCATCTCTATATTTATGGTTATATTTGTATTCTGTTGCATTCATGTTTAAGTTCAGATCATTTGTTGTACATGATAATGTATTTTCTAATTACAACATCAATTATAGGGATTTTACACCAACAATTCCATTTAGCCACTAATATAACCTTAATGGTAGTTAAGCATACACCATCACAACAACATAAGAGGTAATATGCAAAGGTTGACTTGGGAAAAAGTTGTACTTATAAGTCTTATTCTATCTATAAAAGACTAATTAGAAAAAATAAGACCTTAGTGAATTGGAAAAAAAAATTCCCATCGTTGACATGGTTTTTTAAGTGGCTAACCAATGGTTTTTGAATCCATGGGATTGACCAACCGACTCCTCTATAAACATGTAAATATTGTCATTAATGTATCATATTTATTTTAGATTACATGGACCCTTCTATTTGAAGGAAATCATGGAGTGCATCCTTCATTAAGGATAATTATATCACAAAATTCTACCTTATGGATACTTTAGGTATTGAAGCACAATGCCACAAGTTTCTAGACTTTATGTTTATGCAAATACCTTTATTTTTATATATGATATATAGTCATGCTATTTTTTTAATATACTTGATTTTGGATTAGATGGACTCTTCAACTTGATTTTGGATTAGATGGACTCTTCAAATTGAGAAAGTTATGGATTGTACCTTTCCTTAAGGATAATTGCATTGTGGAATTATAATTTTTCCCCAATATCTTCCCCCACCCTCACCCTTTGAGGTGATGGGAGATACTAAGGAAAATGCATTCTCACTAAGTTCTTAGATTTTGTGTTTATACAAACACCTCTCTATTTTTATATGATATACATCCATGTTATGTTTATTATAATTGATGTATATTTCTATTATTGATGGGATTTTATAAAGAATATTATAGCTATAATGTCCAATGAAAGTCTACGGATGATGCAACATTTCACAAATACCCATTATACTCGTACAAAAGATGGAAAATGACACATTTTCGTTAACTCGTTAACTACCACTCTCAAAAAATTGGTTAAGTTTAAGAACAAGTACCCAATCATGTACATTTAAGTCAATCTCTACAATTTGAAGGGAGAATGCTCATGTCTTGTATCTAAACAATGCATTAGCAACCCTCATGCACCCTGTCAACAATTTACTTCACCTATTCATCAATACTTTTTATTTCCTTGAATTTTTTCTAAGCTTTTCTCTCAATGATGAACTATTATACCCATTATACTCATATGAAAGAAAGAAGGTAAACTACCACTCTCGACAAATTCATTAGGGTTAAGAACAAGTGTCCAATCAATTTACATTGAAAACCATCACTACAATTTGAAGGGGGAAAATATATTTGCAAGGTGATTTGAATTCAAGTTTGGATACCATAAGATGATAGTTGGTTCTTTAGATGTTTCGAACACTACATTCTGAATGTCAAATAAAAGGTATACCACTAGTTAGTGATGTCCTTATACTTGACCAATGCACTAGCAACCTTTGTGCCCATAAATAGGTATTCATTAATGATTTTTATTTCCTTGAATTTTATCTAAGCTTTTCCCCTAATGGTGGACTTTACTTTAGAAGTTCAAAATGTTGAGAATCTTGAAATTTTGATTACAAGAATATTCCAATAGAATTGATATTTAATGTTGTTTATCTCACCAATATTTTGATCTCGATGCATTATGTGGGCATGTGAACCTAGAGAAGATATAGGTAATTATCACAACTATTTGAGCCCAATTAATGCTTTGGGCTTCAAATTAACGATTTGAGTATGCACACATTGTTGCTCTCCTTCAACATGAAAACTTGGTTCCATACCACTTTAAAAAAGGCATTAATAATAGATAAACTTAAGAATGATTGCGAACTCTGTGATTATAAGTGTGTAATAGTGATAGCACTACATATTGAGTAAGGATAGTAAGGATATCATTATTCCCCTAACCATAATCCTTTATAGTTTATATAATATGTACTAAGTTATTCAAAGGCTCAGTGGATCAAACTTAATAAAAAAATAGTTCAATGGGGCTTTAATAATCAATATGAGACGTATATAGCATCATCATAAAAATATATATAGGAATTTCCTCTAGTGACTATTTTTGTTCCTTGTTTGCATCCTCTATGAGAGTAAAATTCATATTTGTTGCAACGCTCTAAATGTGATTTCATGAACTATTCATACATTTTTTTGGAATTATTTTTTTGAACAACCCTCTTGAATCAACATATTAGTTATTGATCATTTTAATTTCAATGAATTTGTTTTCAATTATCATGTAGCTTTATAATTTTTTCCCTAAATAATCTTAATTTTAGCTAGTTTAGTTTCATTGTCATAACTGAACTTTTAATTATCTTATTGTGAAGTTTCATGTAACAAAAGTAGGATTATTACTACAACTATTAAAATAACCAAAATTAAGAATTAAGAATAATAAAAATGAGTTTCCATAAGTAAGATACTAGGGGTACTTACACACACACAAAATGATTTAAAATCCTTAAGTATAGGTTACTCTAGTTGGAAGGAGGAAAAATTATTTTGGTAAAAACATAGCATATAGCAAATCCAAAAGAAGAATTTAGGTGCTAAAGAACATCAATTGATTTGGCACATCATTGGTAGCAAAGAGTCTAAGAAGGTTCTTCACAAGGGACAATTTGTGGAGGAAGATCATTGATCATAAATATATCAAGCCAATGTCATTGATAAATCATTGATCATAAAGACTCTAAGAAGATTCTTCACAAGAGAAAATTTGTGGAGGAAGATCATTGATCATAAATATATCAAGCCAATGTCTTTGATAGAGTCCACCGCATAAAAATATTTCTAATCAATAGAGGCATGTGTTTTGGCTTTTCTCGTCATTTGACAATAGTGAGCTAGAAAAGTAGGTATTGGGGAACACCTCCAAATGGGTGTTGATGCCATCTTGGGTTTGTAGTGGAAATTTGCAATTTCCATAAGATTTTATCATAACATTTTAGGATAGAGGGTTTTTCTCTCATGACATAAGAAATTGTTTTTCTACTAATAATTGCTTTCAAGGTGGTTGTATGCACCTAACTTAAATTTCAAAGGAGCCTAGGAAAATTTGTGGAGGGTTTAAATACATAATGTCAAAAAATGTCATGTTAATGTGAGGGACAGAGAAGATACATTGGCCTGAGCTTATAATAAATTAGGGGATAGTCATTCAATGCATTTTAGGTATAATACCATGCTCATTCCTTATCCTCAAAGTTTGGTGGTGGCAATAGAATTGGAAATTATGGGCCTCCAAGAAGCCTAGAGTACTAATGTGGTTGGCCCTTAAAATAACAACTCTGAGAAGATGCAAACAAGGTCTAGATATTTGTAGGCTGTGTAGTTGTACATGATATCGCCCATTTCCTAATTAACTCCCATATTCTCAGCAATGATGGAAAGAAGTTGAGTCAATCATAGGTACTCAATGTTTGGACTAGCACTTCTATTGAAGAATATTTGAGGAATCGATTTGGGAAAAAGAAATTAAAAACATTGAGGGCTTTACATTACATCATGTGGTACGGATTTGGTTGGAAAGGAACTTAACCATCTCTAAAAAAACCATTCCTCGTTTTCAAGTTTTCCTAGGGTAAGTCCGATGGTTTCTTCAATTAATGTGGTCTCCCATCCAAAGCCAATGTGCCAAACAAAATAGCTTCAAATTAACAAAGCTTCTCTTTAAGGTATCTTTGATGGAGCCTAGCAAAGGCAATAAGAAGTCCATGATCCGATTGGGTTGAGCAAGGGTTTCTTTATCCTTTTAAATTGATTGGGTTGAGCAAGGGTTTCTTTGTCCTTTTAAATTTAATAGGGGGGTGCAACATGGGTTAACTAGTATGGTTAAGTTTCAAACCTTGCTTTTAGAATATGCATTAAACCAAAATGTCTTTTAAAAAGATTTTTTGAAAAGTTTCATCTTTGCCTTTTATTTTAAGACTTCTCATAAATTTTACTTGAGTTGATATATAATTTGTGTTGGGTTATTCTTATGATAGGTTTTAGGGCTTTAGTGTTTTTATCACTTTTTTTTTGAGACTATTGATATATATAAATCAAATATTGCTATGATGTTTTCTTATGCTATGTTAAGAAGCAAATGTTTATTTCTAACTAAATAGAAGCCTTTTCTCTATTACAAATTTCCTTCTACATAAATTCTCCAAATCAACATCAAAAATGCTTTGTAGTTCTATGGTTACATTTTCTTTTTCTTTAATGAAAAGGATCTTTATTTGAGTAAACACCTTATCACTTAATATGTTTTTTGAATAGGTTATGTGGAAGACATCATGGAGGATACCTTTGTTGGTGATACCAATGCATAAGCTACTACCTAGGCCAGAGGCAGCGCCAACATTCCATGGAAGAACAATCTACCAAAAAACAAGACATTGTCACCAGGATTGTGCAAGACTTGATCAAGTTGGTAAACCCATTTGGACTTGTAACCCCCATAATTGACTCCCACGCTCAACCTCTCCCCGTAAAATTTAAACTTGAGGCTTGATGGAGACTAACCCCACACAAACCAACATGTCTATACCTCATGACTGAAATAAAATTATAATCATTTTATAAGTATGAAAACAAACACAAATCATATATTTAAAATTAAAAATATATTGATTAGCATTATTAATAAGTCAACTACAATAGCATCCTAACTACTTTCATAGAGAAATTATCCTTAAAATGTTAATAATATTCAAGGTTTTGAATGATCTAATACCTGGGTGATGAGGAACCAGCTCATCCATTCACTTTTCTTATACCCAATATACGTTTAAAGACAACCCTCCAAGTACTAGTTAACTAATTATTTTAAATCAATTAAAAGCACTCATTAAAATGAACTCTATTTTGCAAAATTATTGCCATAATTAACTTACACACTTAAGAACACTATCATTGATGCTAAAAAGGAGAATTTCATAACTTAAGAACACTATCATTGATGCTAAAAAGGAGAATTATGTTGACCTTATTAACATTTTTAAGAATAAAGCAAGAACCTTGAAAGTTGGACCTTGGACCTCAAATCAATTAGCTCAACAATTCTTAGTTTTCTAAGACTTTTCATGATTAGCTCAATACTTAAAATACCATGATAAACATGTAAGGACTCATAAATATATGCACACACAATAACTATATTATCCAAAACATAAAACATAAAATTGTAACATATACACGTTCATATTCTCATCCATTTTATATGGAAATCTACAACAAGGATTATCCATCACGCATTCAACTCATATATACGTCATCATGCATTCAACTTATATATACACCCATTAGGTCATAGCAATTGTAATGCATGAATGTATCTTTTCTCGATGTCGACACTAGTATATGAACATCTCTTTTTCCCTGAAATTCCAAAACTTTTGCATAACATTCAAAATCATCTCATCCCGCCATACCTACACTCATGCATAACCACATATGTTTTTCCTCCAATGCTAACACTTTCACATAACCATCTCTTTTCCTTGTTAATTACCATAACCATTTAACACTATTTTGAATTGGACATTAAATTAGCCAAGCAATTAACCATGACCATCAAGCCTTACTCAAGAATTAAACATCATGTTCACCAAATAACCATGACCATCAAGCCCTACTCAAGAATTGAACATCGTGTTCACCAAACAATTGTGAATGAATTGAACATATGATGAATATTATAGTTTGATATATATATGCTATAAATATTATAGTTTGAAATCTCGACAAAACACGTCAAAACGTATGATGTTTAGACCACATACGTTTTAATTATAAACATATACACGTGTATGTTTTTTATTATATTAATAGTGAATATTATCTTCTAGTATTATAATAATAGTACATTTGCATGCTGCCTCTTTAATTAGTCTAGTTATCAATTGTTATAGTTATAAAGTACACAAATTGTGCTTGCTTGCGTGTCCCGAGAGGGGCAAAGCACAAGTTGTACTTCATTGTGTATCAACGAGACCAAGGCAAGGCAAGTTAATCTGATGATCGTTTCAATGTCAGACAAACATCTTGGTATTTTTACAAGCATTGGCTTCGTCTTCGTGCAAATGTATAAAAATATATCAAGACTACCTTTCGGTTCCACCACAGCAAATCTCGATAGTAAAGGGAAGCAAGACTTTGCATAACCCCATTCTGTAGCTTATCTCCATATTATAAGATGTTTGAAAATCTGGCAGATTTTGAAGAATGTTGATCATTGCACCTTACGTAATTCGCTATGCAATATTGCTTTCATCCGGTCTAGGTTCATTCATACTGCTAACATCCTATTTTAAATACATAAGGGTCATGTCTGCATCAAGTTCTCGTCAATCACATCATGGTACATTTACTAAGCATGTAAATAACATGCACCTCCACACTCGAAGCAACTACATTGCTATAGTTGCTTTTATTCATCACATAATTCTGACAGAGTTCAACACTGCAGTCCTTTAATACTTTGGATTTCAATATGCAACACTAATCATTGTGGCTTTCGCTACATCCATCGCTAGAAGTACTTCTGCCTGCATCAAGCAGGAGAACTACTTTTGCATCGATAGAGAAAAGACAAACAGTGCACATCAAGGACTTCATAATAAAGTTGATGCAAGAGGATTGCAAAGAGTTCAACTATGTCCGTTTAGTTTTGAGCACAATTAAACATAAACATAAACAAAGGTAAAGAGCCAGGTACATAACGTTACATATCATAAAGACTCATTAGCTAATATAAACTCTTTCGGATTAAATCATTAGTGCGTATGTGAGATTAGCACACTTGTTGGATGGAAGAAAAATCTGACTAAACAAGAGATGCTGTCACTATGAATGTGCAAATCTGTAGTCTAAAATACCTACAGAATCAATCAAAAATTTTGGTAAGATTATGAAAAATTTCGACAATGATTTTTGAAAATCTGGTTTACAGTTGTTAAACTTCGGTATTTAGGGTGCCCTAAAGGTTTTTGATGGTGCTGAATCCATTTCCACCGTCAAATGCAATTCAAACACTCCAACTATCTAATTTTTTGAAATTTGTTTTACCAGATTTCGGCAAAAAACTATCATCCGAACTATTCTATTGCGTCCATAAACAACTCCATGTGCAAAAACTTAGTCGAGCATATATACCACGTAGGCAGTATAACCACCACCACAATTAACTATTGCAACTAAACTAAACTAATCTAATGAGACTAAACCCCACATACACCAGCTAACTAACTAATCTATACCGCATCCTAAACAAAGCTTCAAAAACACCAACTAACTAATCTATACCGCATCCTAAACAAAGCTTCAAAAACACCAACTAACTAATCTATACCGCATCCTAAACAAAGCTTCAAAAAGTAAGGCCATTCGCATACTAAACAAAGATTCAAAAATAAAGCCATTCACGCTAATGTAAAAGCCATGGACTCTTAGGAATCCAACACGCTTATTACCTTTCCATGAACTCTTCCAAATTCAACACACTTTCTTGATTAGGAAGTTTACCTAAATGAGAGATATATTTTCCCACGCTTCCCTCAATAAACCATTGTTTCCTTGCCTCGTGAGAAATTCCGGTTGATTTTTATCTGGGAATTAAAATTGAATTTCCTTTTTTATTTCATTTTTTATTTAATTTTTTTATTTCTACAACTTGAATTCCGGTTGATTTTTATCTCTGAATTAAAATTGAATTTCCTTTTTTATTTCATTTTTATTTAATATTTTTATTTCTACAACTTTATTCATGGGTCGAGGGTGCGTTTCTAACAAGACACACCACATCAATTGTTCTCCGCCACCTCATAACATCTCATAGATGGCCCGGCTGGAGGGACTAAAATTAACCGTTTGCCAGCATAGGTAATTTCTTGGCATCTTCGTGAGAGACATTTCAGCCAAGTTTGCAACAGCATGTCCTTTCCAGAGAAAATTTCAGTTTACAAGGTTATGTGCAAAGACGATATGGAATTAAATGAACAGTCTCAATTTCTTCCAACGGATTATACTTCCAAATCTTTGAATGAATGTAATGAAATTTTGAACAGGAGAGCGAAAAATATGGCCACGAGAAGCATCTATACCAGAAATAGCTATACATACGCTGCCTCGTGAACTTGGCTCGAATCAAGCAGCAAAAGAGTTTTTCTGCCTTGCACTCTGTTAAGCTCGGGTTGACTGACTTTGACTGACGTGTGCAAAGTTTGACTCACAATTAATCCAAAATTCTTTATGAAAATCCCCAAAAATTGACATCGTCAGAAAATTTCTAAAAATGTGTATTTCTTTATAATGTTGAACTTGCCTAGTTTATCCTGATCCAACATAAAATCACTTATCTTCTGCCATGTTTAATGAATTCCATCAATGGTAACTTTGAGCTATTCAGTTTAATTGAAGAAGCTGAAAACCCTTGCCTTGCTTTGAGTCAAGTTATTCTGCCAAAAAATGCTAGTACTACTATTCGATATCCACACAAATCTGTAAAATATACTCATCCAACATATATAGAAATATTTATAAGCGGCCTTTGACAAGAAATATCATTTTGGTGGGAGCTTTACATTTGTTTCTGACCTGGACCTAGGATTTTGTGGATGACTCTTAAAAATTTTAGTATCAACCATAATTATCGTACGCCATTTCCACGTAACTTGAGTATTTAACAATGAATGCCGTACTCCCAAAATTTGCAAAATACCATCTCCTTTGGGCGTAGCCAAAAATTTTGCACATAGCCAAAGCTTTCAGGTGTACAGCTTGTGGAGACTTGTCAAGATATGCCAAATTCCTTTAAATTACTCAATATACTGTCATGGGTAAATAACAGAATTATCCAGAACAGAAAATGATCCAGGAGATAACTGCAGAAAATTGGGATAACTGTGCAGCAAAAAGTTACAACACCATTGCCGATACTCAAGATACAACTGTCATTATGCATATATTTGGTTATTTTGAACATGACTACAACATCCCAATTTGAGCATTTGGTGGTAAATGTATTTTTCCATTTCCATCTCAACCAAATAAAAAATATAACAGGGGGCCTCTCAAAATATGGAAATTAAATGAGGAAATACTATATTGTGAATTAACATCATAGCAACCATTACAAAATTCAAACATAGATGGTACAATTCGAAATTTCAGATAATTGAAATAATAATACTAACCAAGAACTGCACAAAAACATGCAAAAGATGGAGATCCTAGATTGACATCGTGTAAGAAGATGTAACCTTCAACATGTTTATTCTCCAATAATTTTTAAAGATTTCTAGATAAAGACACCATCTTTAAGACTATCTAGGTAAAGTGACTAAACCATACTCTTTAAGAAACATGGCAGTGTTAGCCTTCAAGGAGACTTTCTACTCAATAAAAGCTCAGCTCTATCAGCAACCTCCTTTAATAAATCATTTTCAGATACTGCAAAACTGTAATGTTGGAACTTTGAAGACTAACTGGAGTTACAACAAGATAACCAAGTCATCTGTCTCTCAAGAAACCATATCAACCAAGTAAAAGACCTGAAACTGAAGTGCTAATATCTAATCCTCTTCCCAACTCTTAATATACAGTCTGAATGTGGGTACAATGTTCATGAATGAGGAGCTTCCCAAAGGATATCTTTGAATTGTAAGAACATTATAATTTGCACGGCTTTTGTAAGATCAAGCAGTGAACTTCTAATATGTACTCACAATAGCAACGGACATGAAGAGTCATTACTCAGGAGTCTCGACTCTCTGGACTCTGCAGAGTTAACACCAAATCAAGATTCAAACTATGTCTGTCAAGTTAGCACCCAAGCAAATTCAGAAACATTTACAGCTTGTTTGAATAAAGAAAATTGCCAAATATTACTGTATCGAGGAAGGAGAAATAAACTGTCTGATTTAATTTTAATAGAGAGTAGGTGAAAGGTACCATACTTTATAATGTCTCATTATTAACATGGTTGGGAATCTCTGCTTGGCTGTCGAGAGGCATGTATTGTGCCATGATGGCCCTGATCTCAGAGTCCATGTATGACTGGAGGAAGAGGACAAGCAACAAAAGTATTTGAGTCACCATAACATGCATATGTGAAATATCAAGTATACAAGGTAAGTTCTTTCCCATAGAACAATGACCACCCTAGAATCTTAACAACTGATGACTTACTCTTAGTCTGTATTTGTAAACTACATAAGCTCCAACAGCAGCAGCGGCCAAACCTAATAATACAACCCATACAGCAGCCCAGCCAACCTTTGCTTCTTCAGCCTTTTTACCTGCATAACAAAACCATGATAATCAGACTTTACTTCATGCCATAAGAGTCATATTAAGTTACCAGGAAACGGACACGAATACAGATCTGGATTCAGATACAGATACAGATCCACCAGATTTTTGAAAAGCAAGGATCCAGATACGGCAGGGAATTGCCACATACAATGTTAAACAACATTTTTTTTAATTTTAAAAAAACATATTCAATGTTAAAAATCAAAACCTTCATTAATCACAAACGTTAGAACTGAGATCACTGGGAAAATCTATAAATTTGAAGACTGAAATCATAATGCATCATTCTTTATACACAAAGGATAATTGTAAGTACAAAATTTACTGTCTCATCAATGATCATTTCATTGATATGATGATGTAGAGTAGGTCAAACTACATGTCCAAAAATGAGACTGCATGCACATCATTTGAATCTTTCAACTCTACATCATAATCAACCTGTCTGTCATCTTCCCTGAAATTTGCTTCAAATCTAAAAATTCCCATCTAGCTACAATGTTAAATGAATATTGTACACTGTTTGAGAACATGCTATACTCTTATCATGTTATTGTAAGAGGACTCTTCACCATCCCTTGTACACTATACATTATTATCTATGCATTGTCTCAAAGCTCTCATATTGGCATTATCAAAAAATTAAAATTATGATGTGTTAGACGGTAGACCTTTCCTGCTAGCTTTATCATGTGCCATACTTATCTATACAACTATACAACCTACAGATTACTAACAAGTAATCAAACTAAAAATCTAAATGGAATATTTGGTTTTTAGGGTTTCAAACAGGTGGCAAATATCCTTAAAAAAAATATAAAATAAACCAAAAACTCTAATGTTATTTGATTGGGATCCAGCATGTGACGGCTAGCTGGCACAGGATCTGTTTCAGTAGCATAGGCTCCATTTCCAGGTTTGAAGGATCTGTTTACATGGTGGATCATACGTGGATCTGGGTGGATCCATATCCATATCCAAAACACAGATTCGCATAACCAGCATCAAGACCCTGTGACTCCAGTAACATAGAAGTCATATGAATGGATTTTTAAACATAGGATGCAGATGACTGAACTACTTACTTATGCAGGTATCATGGTCTCTAATATACAGAAGGTCACCTTTGCAGCTACAATCATAGCTGCCCCATGTATTTTTGCAACTGCAATCTGAGCACTGGCAAGCTACCTTTTCTTTGCATTCATTTATATCTGATCCGCAAGTTATTAAACAAAACGAGAATCAGTAATTGCACTAACAAAATTTGTTTTCATCATTTGGCAAGGTGTCTGTCTCAACATACCTTCACACTTATCAACACCATCTCCCCTAAATCCAAGAGGACACTTGCATCCACTTGTCTGTGTGTCCTGTAGTAGTGGAAAGAGTAAATATTATTTGCCATTGAAGTCTATATGGTTAACTTCTAGTTGAGAAGGATAAGGGCTCTACCAGACAAGCAGAGAACATCTGTCCATCCTGGGTACTATGCCAGCAACCCCCATTATTGATTTTGCACCGTCCTGGCCCGGCAGCTGGTAAAATAGTTATTTGGGAAAAATATTAGATCATTAAAGCATCTCACACTCGAAATGGTTATTAGGCAAAAGTAACTAGACACGTTACCTAATAACAACAACAAAAGATGATGGACAAATGATAATTCTCTCAGCTGAATGAAGGGGAAGGTGAAGAAATGCTTTTAATGTTACAACTTAGAACTGAAGTCGCAGATTGATATGTTCTTCACATAAGCTATCAGTAAGTGGACTACCATGTCCTACCACGTTGGCTTGTGCTCCACAATCTAATTTTGGCCCTAGGGACCAGAAGAACAGCATTTGGAAACTGAATAGGCATATTGATATGTGCTTCACATAAGCTATCAGTAAGTAAACTAACATGTTCACATTGGCTTGTGCTTCACAATCTAATTTTGGCCCTTCTGACTACAAGAACAGCATTTTAACCAGCCAAATTTATTGAAGATAGGATATCTACCTGAGGGTGAACACTACAGAAAGGCTGGGTCTAAATTAGTCACTGCATTCAGTGATTTCAAACTTGAAATTTGAAATTTGCAGACCTCCAACTCTAAACAAATGTCAAACTGAACTTTATGTCAGTATGTCATTTTATTATATCTTTATTAGTTTTGAAAATTTTATATGTTAAAGTTTCTCAAATTTAATGCTGAATTTTATTACATGGCTTTTCACTGCAAACTTCATTTTACAGTTTTGTGCTGCTTTACTTGATCTCTGAAATCTAACACAAACTCAAACCATGTGATATAGGGACCTAATGCATCTGCATAATAGTTAACTTAATGCATAAAATATCACACAACCCTTATAACCAACAGAAACATGTAAATGGAGAAAAAATTTGTTAAGATATTTAATATTTTATTTGTCAGTATTAGTTGATTGGAATCGTGTTGTTGAATGCCAAGAACAAAATAATACTCCTTGGAATCCCAATGCAAGCAAAAAAAACTACAGATCTACAAATATAAACATTTTAAGTCATCTTGCTCAAACCCTGTTTTCCATATTTGGACTATTGGTATTGGGATTACAGGAAAACAGCAACTAATCTGTTATAAGGAGAGACAGCAAAGAAACACAATAAACAAACACACAGGATGTCTCAGACAGAACCTACAGATCTACAAATACAGCCATTTTATGTCATCTTGCTCAGATTCTGTTTACCACATTCTAATACTTATCACTATTAGGATTAATTGCAGAAGTGAACTAAGTTGTTATAGAGAGGCAGCAAAGAAGCAAGATAAACAAGCATGTGGACAAATAAGAAAACAAAAAAAAACTGCAGAAATATTTCATCCCAAACAGGTAACAGAGGATACAAAGATACTCAAAAAAACAAATGATGCAAAAATTTGGAAAGAAAAGTCACCCATCCTTCTCAGTGAAGCAACAAGATAAACTTCCCCACATTTTTAGATTGAACCTCAATGGTCAAGCACTGCTGAAACAACCGATAAAAAAAACTGAAGAAAACGAACACATTATTTACCAAAACACCGAAGAATAATATAAAATAGAAAATCCACATAATAGTAAATACTGCCCTGTAAATTTCTAAAAAAATTCTGACATCGAGACAATGGAAAATGGATCAGTCACAAAATACTGATTCTAAACACGTAAGAAAAGCACCTATTTAGAATTGCACACCTTATTTCATGTCTAAGTTGCAATTCTGTTATATAGGCACTGATTTAGAGTCACTGTCAATGTCATCAAATAAGCACATGAAATACTTACTAGTGCCTATATGGGTCAGTAGGTACTTTTCTTAGAAGAAGCGAAAACATGACTTAAAAACTTAACCCACAATTAGTTTGTTATTTGGCATAAAAAGGCACTCCTTTACTAACATTTGGAAAATTACTACTAAAAGAAACCTTCTGGCAAAACAGGCAAGCAGGCTTCTTCTACAGAAGCTGCCACGCCATTCATGGGACTCACATTTGGAGCCCTTACTTAAGAAGCTCTATTCAAGAAGGTCCTAGCCTTCCATCTGCCATTGACCTTTCAGGAAACTAGCACATTACTGAGGTAACTTTTATTTGATAGGTGGTATTAGGTTAGGGACTCCAGACAGGATTCAGATTGCCATCATGTCACTCTACAAGAATCACAGTGCAAAATCACAGAATGAGAGGGTTCACAGAAAGCATTTTTGGCACCACTGAAATAAAACAGGGGTGTTCCCTCTCAACTCTTCAATTTAGCTTATACACAGATAAGCAAGAGGATTACCTTCAGGTAAATATAGGACCAAATTATGGTCATTGTCATATTTTCATGTAATTATTCACAGCTTCCAATTTGCTGATGATGTAGGGCCAACTACCAGAGCTTGCAAAAACAACTAGGTTTCTTCTTTCATTCTTTTTGTAGCAATAAAAAAACTGATAACCAATATCGACAAAACCAGAGACATAGATGATATAAAATCAGGGAGGGCTTTGCTATGGATGGAACAATACATGACCAACTTATTCCAGCATACTTTACCTGCAGCTTCATCCTAGCACCAGAGACAGTAGACAGAACACCTCACCCTCAGCAGACTAGAATTTAGTCACCTAAAGGGTACTGTCTCCTTAGGCTCTTGAGAGTTGGGTGGCTTTTGATCTCTTAGTTTTCTAATTATTATCTAGATTAAAATGTGAATTGTGAATTATTTGTTGTGAGACGATACTTAAATAATCAAAATTTAATATAGGGTTTACCTTCACAGTAAGAATAACCATCTCCCTTAAATTGAACACCGTCTACCAAGGGGCACTCACAAACCCTTCCCCGAAAAGTATCCTGCAAGAAATGACAAGTAGTTCATTTTCATTAACTCATAATTTAATGGATCAAGCAACCCTGCAACAAAAACATTACACATTTATATCCTTTGATTCAGCATTCAGTATACCTTGCAGGCAGTTATATTTCCCTTCTTATCTTGCCAGCAACCACCATTATTTTTCAAACATTCGTTTGTTTCCATATCTGGATTGGGAAAACATAAATAGTTACTTCCATTGATCTAATAATGCACCTTAGGATGCCTTATTCCTGAAAATTCAAGGTATATGGCTATGCACTAAAATTAAACCACCCACAAAGAAACTTACCATCACTCAAGCATACAGTTGGCTCAGTAGTTTCCTGAAAGCCTGCACAAATTGCCTTCAAGACAGGCCCTTTGTCGAGTTTTCCTGCAATTATAACATGTTAGTTTGCCATATTTTCTTCATGCATTTGTGAAGGATAGAATGTATAGGAAGTAAGGATGCCAACCTCTATATTGTCGGTTGTTAATAATGAGAGTGGGCAATATGGTCACATCACCTCGTGATCCATGTCCAACCTACAAAATGCATAGCACCATTAACTTTCAACAAGTCACAGCCTCTCTACTACTAAGGGAGCCAGTGACAGCATCACATCATAAATGTTTGCCACATGGACTATGCCAACAAATTTTAACAAATATGGAATAGATAATAGATTCTATTTTTACAACACTCACATAAAATGTAAAGTAACAGATGGAGTACATTTAAACTAACCTGTGCATCTTGCTCTTGTTTCAAAATTGGGTTCTCTGCATCTGCATTTGGATCCCCCATGCATTTTTCTACCTTTTTGACATCCAAACCTGGCCAAAAAAATATGTTTTCAATGCAGCAATCAGCTGATAACAATTACCTGTGCATTTAGGTATATTCTACAAACTGATGCTCACTAAAAGCATAGTAGTTGTATCTTATAACTTATGAGTGTTGGATTGCTTTAAAATTATAGTGAATAGGAACAAACCTAGAGACTGGATAACTTTTTCTGCACATTCCTTGGTATACTTTTTCTCCTTCATTGGACATCTAATATGGAAATCAGTGACATAATCCCACCATGCCCATGGTCTATTACTTTCATTTGCAACTTTGAAGATACACAATTGCCTCAGATTTTCAAGTACAACATCTTTACCATCATAACCCCGACTGAAATCCTGCTCTGGATCAGGCGCACAGTATCTTCCATGATTAATGCATTGAGCCTTGCACTGCTTACTTACAGTAAATGCTTGGGGACAGTACCAGGTGATATAGTGAGGAGTGAATTGCGTGTAACCACTTTTCTCAAGAATTTGGGCAGCTCCTTTAAAATTCCTTACAAACTCCAGTTGTGTATCACACTTCGACCCACATTCATCATTGCTATTTGTCCACAACTCGTACTCCACACGATCATCTGGATGAGGAACAGACTCCCTCCAGTCTAAATTAATATTAACCATATCACCCTTGTTGATAGCCACCTTCAGTTTGTCACCAAAATCTTTCTCAATAAGGGCAGAAGGAATGGTGATATTCTGCAGATATTCAGCTGCCGAACTATCTTCTTCAGGAGAATCCATAGTTATCAATGGCTCTTCTCTATCATCAGAAACAAGAACAGCTGCTGCACCAGCATTCTGAGCATTCCAAACTTTCAAAGCAAAATAACAATCTGCAAAACAGCATATGACTCAATTCATCTACATCAGACATGAGTATTATCCAACATTAAAAGAAACCAATACATAAAGGAGACATCACAATATCCAATATTATAGAATCACAATTGCCAAAAGCATTTGGGGTAAAAGTCCAAATACTTTACGCATTGACCAATCTTCAAAAATGAAAAGATTAAACTACATATTTTTTAAACAATTGAAGTGATACTATCGCTGATATTTTTCTCTCCAAACTTTTTTGAAAATTAAAATTAATAAAGAACCCTCTTATATCTTTAACCTCAATAATCTAAAGAACATCTGCCAAATTAGAACACACTAGTAATAACTTTAGGTCATGAGAGCAATATACCAAATTCCACAAACTCACAAATAGCATACTTTCAAAAACAAATTCATTTCTCACATGATTAATATGAAAAGATAGAAAAGCTTGCAGGTGTGGGTCAATGGAAACGCTAACGTGTGTGGATAAAAGAAAAAGTGTTCATTTAAAGTTTTGATGCAAACAGTTTGGAAGCGACCTTCTAAATAGTACTCAATGTATTATAAGTAATACCTAGTAAATTTCAAATGATCAGATTCATCTCAAACACATACATATACCTAATGATGATCCCCTATAATTTTCATGTGACCATTTGCAAATAGAAAAGAACATGTCTCTAACATGAAAATGACTATATAGAATCGAATTGGCTGAATTCCCAATTATCAAAATTATGAAAAAAAATCATGAAAATGACTATATAGAATCGAAATGGTTGAATTTCATATTATCAAAATCATGAAAAGGCAAACACTAAAGGGACATAAACCTCATAAAATTAAGAAGCATGTCATGCAGAAAATCATAAATTATTTTGAAGCCTGGAGACTATGCGTTTCCCTAGACTTGAAGAATAGATTGTTTTCCAAGCATAGGATATACCAGCTTAAGACTTTGGACTAGAAAAAACCTGCACAATTTAGGCTCAGCTTATAGAACAGATTTTCGATGCTAATTTCAGGATAATCTTCAACAGCTTGCAGTCCATCAAGCTGGGCAATGTATAGCAGTTTCCTAATGATTATATGGGTTCAAACCCTCTCAGGAATGATCCACTGTGCTTTTATGGGCCTGTGTTGAGGTGGAGCAAGATCCACTGTGTTTTTATGAACCTGTCTTAAGGTGGGGCAAACTGAGGAGACCAAACACAAATCATGGGTAAATTTTATGGCATAGATGTCCTTTGGACAAGGCAGATCAGAAAAAATGACTCCTTTGACACCCAATTTTCTCCGACCATCTAAATAATATTATAGAAAAAATAATTAAAAATAACATGTGTTTGACAGTGTGTTATCGCTGTCTTAATGCAAGGAGTGTTTCCAATTTTCTCCTACCAACTATTACTAAGAAAGAAAAAGAATTAATAATAAAATCAAAGAAAAAGATTGCAGTACGAAGAGATTGTAAATATTACCCTAATGGACCTGTCTCCCTAAAGTTGCCCTTAGAGAGAATTTTGGATAATTTGTTCCATACGGTTTAAAGCTTAAACAAATTCACGCACCAAACCCAAAAATAACTTCATTAAATACAATCCACTGCAGGTTCTTCAAAAATTATCCAATCCTACACATTACCAACTCACATTTAAAACAAAAATTTCGCATCTGATAACTACACCAGCATAGATGACTGAAAGCTTACCTCCACGGTTAACCAGCACGACATTAGGCAGCCCTCCCGGTTTCGTTTTAAACTCAATATTAAAAGTATCGAAAGTCTTACAGCCATTCTGATTCTCCTTCGGATAAACAGCCGTACCGACCATGGTTCCACCGTATTGAGGGATCCCAAAATTACCAATAGCACTGTCATAAGTGCCCTTAATATTCTCCGGAGAGAGAACTTTCAAGCTGTTCTTCTCCACCACAAATTTCGCCATAGCCTTGGTCATCAAAGAGATTATCACCAATAACACCGCGGCCTGACAGTAACTGTATTTCATACCCTGAAACCCTCTTCCCGCCATCTTTAGAAAAGAAATTAACAGCGAATATTTGTAATTCACGGCTAAGAAGATTAATCCCGGCAAATCGCCAAGCAGATTATTTATAAGCAAACCCTATACAGCAAAATAAAAGTTCTCAAAAGGCCAGAATTTCGCATCCTGCACTAAGACCGCCAATTTAAGCAAGCGGATTGCAGATCCAATTAAAACCGAAAATTGCTTGACCGGTTTTCGAGATTCAGCAGTTATTAACAAAACTGAAATGAATTGTACACTGTTTTCTGCGAATCGGGTACAAATATGTTCGCTTCGACATGCTGCGTTAGTTGTAAAACATTTCCGTGGCTCAAATTAAGATGATTGAGCGCAGAACCATATACAATATCCCGAGCTCTGGATCGTCCTAGGTTTTTCAGGGTGAGGGTTTGGATCATCCGTAGCCTGTTTAATCCAAGTAGCAAATGGAATGCTATAACGACACACCTTACAATATTATTATTTATAAACATTAACGGAACTTTCTTCGTGGGGACGGTATCTGAATTAGGGGAGAATATCTAACCCAGGGGACCTTTAAACTCGGTTAGCCTAATTAAGCGTCTTTATCTTTATTATATTTGATTAAATTCATGTTTAACATTGCTTCGGAGTTAAGGAAGCCCATGGTTAAATATATGTTTATGGGTGAATTTCTATTTGTTGAATTTTGTTGAGATTGAGTGTGGTTAAGTGATATTATATTTGGAAAGAGATTTTATAGAAAAAATTATTTATGTAGAATGAAATTTGATAAAACAAAATCTAAAAAATTATAAATGATCCTTAAAATATGGCACCGCGATCATCGGTATATTAAATAAAATTACTGTCATTTCATTTAAAGGCATATTTCAAAATCAGTATCACAATCACAATCATTCAAATTATTATTTTTTAAATTACAAAATTTAAATATAAATTTATAAAAAAATACCATAGAATACTCTCCAAAATCAATGTTCATTTCCATAAATCTTATTTTTATACATATCCCTTCGAATCATATAATAGATTATACATTTATTTAAAATTTACGAATTTTTTATACATTTATTTGTAATTTATTAAATTATATAGAATAAAGATTTCTAATTAATCTACCTATCAACTTACATAATGTACAAAGCTCCAATCTCATAGCTATTATTCAAATAAAAAAACAATCAATGACATAGAACTCCAAGCTAATTGTTATTCTCCAACTAAACAATCAATTACATGAGTACTTTATGCAAAATTGTAATTTAATCTTATGTTTTGTGTTCCAATCTTTTGTTGACTTTTATGTCATGGTTGTTGAAGACTTTGAGAATTAATGACATAGATATTTTCCCAAAGACCATGACTTAGTCTTTGTTTGGTATTGAGCTTTATTTTATTTTTGAATTTAAATAATGAGATATGTTTTCTTCTCAAATATCATGACTTAGTTTTTGTTTGGTATTGTGATGTATTTTATGGACTTGTCTACCGACGTAATAAAATAGTATAAAATAGTTTGGATGGTAGCTTGGTTTTAAAAATTTACAAAATAATCTAGAAATTCTGAAATATTATGAAAAATTTTGGTAGAAATTTTTGAAAATCTAGGTTATAGCTGTCAAATTTCAGGAGTTTGGGTGCTCTAGGGGTTTTTGATGGTGCTGAATCCATTTCCACCATCAAAAAAATGATTCAAACACTCCAACTACCTAATTTTTTGAAATTTTTTTACCTGTTTCCAACAAAAAAACTATCGTCCAAACTATTTTGTTGCGTCAGTAGACAAGTCATATTAAGACTACTCGGTATTTTATTTTTGAATTTGCTTTGTTCTAATAAATTGTTATAGGGGAGAAAAGGGAAATTTATAATTTGGTTTAAAAGGGAAATAATATCAAGCTGGTTTATTTTTTTATTTTAATTTTAGTAATATTAAAATAAAATAGCCTGTCGGGGTTTGGGCTCGTGGCCAGCGAACACTTGCTAAGGCGTTCGTGCTGCTGTACAGGTCATGAGTTCGAGTCTCAGATAGCCCGAGGGCCGTTATGGCAGACGTGGCGGTTCCTCCTAGTTTTAAAGAGGTAGCCAGCAGGATTCAACCCCATGTCACGCGAGTACAATACTATTGCAGTTGTCAATTCTCCTAGCACAAAAAATATATATTAAAATAAAATAGAAATTCGTTTACATTTTAAATAATTTTATATAAATTTGAAATAAATAAAATTTATTTTAATTTTAAATAAAATAATATATATTTTTAAATTTCTTAGATATTCAAGATATCAAAAAGAATTGGGATGACAAGTGTGGGTATTATTATGGATTTCACAGAGATATTAAGAAATTATAATGCATGGGGTTTTGGCATCACTTCAAACAATAGTTCCTCCTAGTTTTAAAGGGGTAGCCAGCAGGATTCAACCCCATGTCACGCGAGTACAATACTATTGCAGTTGTCGATTCTCCTAGCACAAAAAATATATATTAAAATAAAATAGAAATTCGTTTACATTTTAAATAATTTTATATAAATTTGAAATAAATAAAATTTATTTTAATTTTAAATAAAATAATATATATTTTTAAATTTCTTAGATATTCAAGATATCAAAAAGAATTGGGATGACAAGTGTGGGTATTATTATGGATTTCACAGAGACAATAAGAAATTATAATGCATGGGGTTTTGGCATCACTTCAAACAATAAGACAAAACTCTATGCCTTGTGGGAAGGGTTTAGAGTGGTTACAAAATAAAGGTTCAATCACTCATAATATCATGCAATTGCAAAACAATTATGAATCATATGATTAATATCTCTAAGCCTATGGATATCCATATTGGGTGATCGTAGATAGGAAGGGGTGAGGGTGAGGGTGGCATAGCAAGTTGGTTTATTTTTTAGTTTTATTATAGTAATATCATTTTTTGGAAGTTGGTTTACAATTTAGATAATTTTATGTTAATTTGTAATAAATAATATTTATCTTAATTTTAAATACAATAATATATTTTCCCGATGGGTGAGTGATGGAGTACATGGCGTCCAAGAAGGGGGGCATATGTTGGCGCCTCCATATTAGCAATAGCATGTCATATATGATGGGTGGAAACACAGAAATTCGCAGAAATCAGGGTTTAGGTTAGTTTAACGAACATCACCAAGAAGCTCAGGAACACATAGGACTTTCCACCTCCTCTAGTCACTAGATGGATATTTCTATCAAGCATTTTTCTAAGTCAAATTTGGTTATCAGTATTTTGGTTTTTCAATTATAGTTTCTATCTCAGCATTAGCTAGAGAACAATCTTTAGTTTTGAATGACGTTCTAGTTACAGGGAGACTCCCTGATGATACTGTAGCTCATCGATTATGTACTTTGGGGCAACTAATATGAAGGCCTTGGTTTCCAGAGTTAGGCAAGCCTTTCTATCACTCTGGCCCAGATTTTTGTAACTAATTATGCATAATAGGAAACGCCCACTTACAAAAAACAAATATCTATCTTTGAATTTATTAGATATTCAAGATATCAAAAGAATTGGGGTGACAAGTGTGGGTATCATCGTGGACTTCAAAGAGATAATAGGAAATTATAATGCATGGGGTTTTGGCATCACTTCAAACAATAGGACAATGTGGCCACAACCCTCCCTCTTGGCTACAATGTGGAGTAATTTTGGCGTACCAGTCATTCAAACAACAATGAATTCTCAAACAAGTTAATCATTTCTCACATGCAGCATTGGATTTGGTGGATTAAGTTTTGGATTTGTGAATTTTATAAATGTTCTTTTGTGTTGGTTCGTGATGGTGCTCTACATTTTAGTTTGGTTATGTTAGTAGGTTTTTTTTCCTTGGAAATAATTTTCTCCACTCGATTTTACGTGGGCCCAGCTTGGGGAAGGACCAAGCCCTCTTATTCGTACACCCATTCACTGGTTTCAATTCTCATTTACTTCTTCTCATCTTGTGATTAGATGGATTGAGAGAGGAAGAAACACAACTTTCATTACATACTAGAGAGCTTTGAAGTGGCTCCAAGTTTTGGTTGTCTCCAATAATTGGCTGACACTTGCATATCATTATTGGTTGTCTCTAGAAATTAGTTGATGTGGCTCTGGGTATTGGTTCTCTACAATAATTGGTGTGGACTTCTATTATGGTGGGTGGTTGCAAGTACAATGTTAGGTAAACTTGACTCGGGGATAGAGTCAAAGTTTATTGGGTTAACAATAGTGTTTTTGGGCCCATGGTTATTTTATTGTCCATGGTAATTTACCCGTGGAAATCATGTAATAGATCCTTTAAAAGGTTGGGAGGACTTCATTGTAATGAAGTTGTGGATTTATTTTCTTCCCTATCGTGTTTTGCTCATTGTTGCTACATTCAGTGACCCTATGCGCTTCTGCAAGCCAACCCCTTTTTCGATCCCTTCCCCTATGATCCTACTGATCCCTTTTTCTCCACCCCTATGATGGCTCTTTTTTGTTGAGAAGTCAATAAGCAGGTAAACGTGATGATTTATCTTACTTGGAAACTACTTGTGAAATCATTGTTGGCTTATTATTATTACATTTCTATTCTTCTTTTCATCAAGAAATTGCCAAAATTAAAAAATGTGAATATCACATAGAAAAAAAGACACAAGATATAGGCTCCAAGCCAGGGAAAAAACCCCACAAGGGGGGGAACCTATAAAATCTCCTCTTCTTATAGAATCAACTCAAAATGAGATATCCAAGACCCAAGACCCAACCTCCAAGGTACCAAGTCAAGCCCTTCAAACTCTGCATCAATATATACTTCTAAAACTCGCATCAACTTTAGGACCTTAACATCAAGAAACTCACATCATTTCATAACTTTAGCCTCAAGAAATTTTGTATCATTTTAAAACTTTAGCCTCACGAAACTTCGTATCATTTCAGAACTTTAACCTTGGGAAACTTTGTATCATTTCCTCTCAAAATTCATCACTAAGAAGCATTGAATTACTTACCATTTGATGAAGGATGTATGTTAATATATAGTTGTTTTGATATGCGAAAAGACACATCTTTTGAGTGAGTCAACTTGTCATCCAGGAGGGTCGACTTGGCTTCTTAAGGTGAATTGTTCTAAATTACATTTTTTTAAATTATTTCTCCTTTTTCTTTACAAGAAGTCCAAATAGGACTTTGATTATTTGACTCAATAAATCTTAGAAGCACGAAGAACATGATTAACTAACAATAATAATAATAAAGTATTTTTCTTCTTCTTTTTTAACATAAAATACATAATGATGCAAGTACAATGATAATTATGAAGATCAAACCTAGTTACACTTTTCAAAACTTTTTAGCTTATTCTACTTCCGCCCTCCTCATTTCCAATTCATCAATCCATTAGGCCTCGCCTAGGGCAGGTAGTTGATAATGACTCACTTGGCCTCCCCTTCCCCTCTTGATCGGGAGATCATTGTTTTTAACTCTTTGATCTCAAATGGCCTTAAGTTCCAAAAGGCTCCCTTTCTCGCTTTGTCAAAAAGTTGGATGAGAACTTGAAAGTTAAGATCTTGGCTCCTCAGGACAGGATTCGCTCTCTTTAGTTATGGGATCGAAGCTTAGTTGGATATTTTATGGGCTTGTGGCCCTTACCCAAAAGTGTCTGTCAATGGATCCAGAACAATTGGAAACCATTAATCATAGGCGAGGTCACATCTTCCTTTTACGGTAGGGGTTTCTTCACATTTTACTTTGAGAACAAAATGGACTGAGATCTGATCTTTTGCAATGACTCATACTTCATGGGAGCGCAGGGTCTTCACTTCGGTTGATGGAGCCCAAACTTTAATCTGAATTGCAATGTATCCACCTATATCCATGTTTGGGTGAAATTTCCCTTTCTTCCCCTCCATTGTTGGAACGATGCCACCTTTAAGAAAATTGGGAATGCCATAGGGAAATATATCAATTGTGTTGAGCCTCATGATGGTCTCTTTTCTTATGCTTGAATATGTGTAGAAGTATATTTGGACAAAGGCTTACCTATTGTGACCAATCTCAGCATGGACAATTTGACGCACATTCAAGAGGTAGACTATGATCAATGTCTGTTAAAATGCAAGATCTACCATGGCTATGGCCATCTCACTATAAATTATCCCAAGAATCCTAGAGAACCTAAAAAACAAGGTGAATTTGGGGAATAGTGGCAGCAAGCCAAATAAAGGAAAGGCTCCCAAAGGTAGCATACCTCCTATAACTAACAGCAAGGGCCCATTCCTCATTATGGATTTGGTTTGTCTTCTCCTAAGAACAAATTTGTGGTCAATGGTGAAGGGACTAGTAAAGAAACCAATGTTGGAGCTTCTAGGAACTAGTTTGATGCCTTAGTCGTTGTAGAAGAAAAAGGGGAGATTCCTCCTCAAGACCCCCCAACTCTAATCCAACCCAACTTATATCTTGCATCTTAAGGAGTGGCAAAGACCATGATGAATTCGAATAACAATGAAGATCTTGAAGCTCTGAGAGATGAATCCTCAATCGAAGAATAATATCTCCTTTTTCCAAGAGAAGGGAATGTTGGAGTCAATTTCGTAAGTTCAATTGATAAGAAGTTTGGAGTCTAGAAAGTAAGGACGAAAGATTGTCACACTAGTAGATCTAGAAGAAAATTAAACAAAGAGAAAAATATCAAACAAACAGAGAAGGAAAAAGAGCTTGACCACCAACCTACCCTCAAAAAAATTCAATCAAGAGACTTGGGTGGCAAAGGAAACAAAATAAGTTCAGGATCTACCCCTTAGAAAGGGACATCTCAATCAAAAAGTAAATAATGCTAGTCCTCTCCTAGAATTATAGAGGATTGGGGTCAGGAAAAAGAATGATGGAATTCAAATACCTAATAAGAAAAGAAAGACCTTCAATCACTCTTCTCCGAGAAACTAAAATGGGGCAACAAGATGTAATAACTCACGAGAAATAGTTATTGAATGGTTGTGGGAGTATTGTAGTCAACGTCAAAGGGGCATCAAGTGGCCTTTTTACTCTTTGGAATTTGTCCCAAGTCCATATGTTGAGCTCCCATAAGCACGTTTATTAGATAACCATATATTTTCTTGTCCTTTCTACAAATCATGTGTGTTATGTTGTAAATATCTATATGCCTACTAAGTTTCGAGAAAACGGGATTGTTGGGCTTCCCTTCAAGTCTTAAGGGACTCTAAGTTTGGGGCCTTTAACATATTTTGGGGTGACTTCAATACAACTATGCATAGTTGGGAGAAAAAATACATATCCCAAGTTAGAGATCCCTTTCAAGAACAAATGGAGGACTTTATTTCCCATTTAAAACTAATGGATATCAAACCTTATAGTCTAAAGCATACCTATAACAATAGGAGGAAGAGGCATAATCATATCGTTGCCAGTCATGACCATTTTCTTATATCATATGACTTCCTCTATTGTGACATCAAGTATGATATTCTCCCCTGCAACGGATCAAATCACCATCCCATTAGCTTGGACTTGTCAACCCCTCTCAATTATGGCCCTAACCCTTTTAGATTTAACCCATTATGGATTCATCATTTAGGTTTTCATGAATTCGTTGCCCATTCTTGGTTCCCCTAAGCGGAGGGTAGTCTAATTCAAATATGAGAATGCAATATTAAAATACTTAAATCTTATATCAAATCATGGGAAAAATATTTACAATCTGACAGACAAGTTGTTATTCAGGATATGGAATAAAGCATATGCCTCCTCAACTCTTCTATGGAATCATATCTGGTTTCAACTGAAATGTTGAGGCAAGATAGATCCATGTTCGACAAATATCGTTCTCTATTGAAGGAAGAAGAAGAACATTGGAGACTAAAATCTAGAAGTGTGTGGTGTTAGTATGAATCTTTATTCGAAGTGTACGAAAAAATACCACTTTAGCTACGCATAACTTATCGCCCTAACAACATAAATGACTGCTAATATCTTCAAATCTGCAATTAGATGATCAAGACAAATGCTGCAAAAATCTAGATCTATGCATTAGAAGATATTAAACAGTAGAAAAATAAGATTTACTCCATAGATCCAATAGACAAGACAAGAATATATCCAATGAATAATTTTATTAATAGCAACTAGGAGGAAAACACAAGAGGGTGTTCCTTGTTCTCCTCAATGGGATGGGTCCTTGTGAGTCCTCAGCACTTCATATTTCGAACTTCTCTCTCTTGATGGTGTAGAAAACCCAAACAAAAATGGAAAAGTATGGCTATGATTATGAATCAGTAGCCAGACCAAGTGTTGAGATCCAGAGTGATCTCTAGGCAACAAAAGGTGACAAATGAATGAAAAAACCCTTCCATTTATAACAAAATATTGAGTTAGTCTAGAGATTGGTGCATAATTAAAATATCATTAACCAAATCTAGATCCAACTTTTATGGAATATTTTATTATATTTATTGGAGGGAAAAGGAATTTGACTTAAGTCAAATCCCCTTATTTGTAAATAATAAATAAATGATTTATTTATCATTTTAAGGATGTGATTAAGTAATAATAAATAAATAAATGATTTATTTATTATTTTAAGGATATGGTTGAGTAATAATCAAATAAATAATGATTTATTTAATTATTTAAGGGTGAATTAGTCATATTTAACAAAAGAATATTATTTAAATAAGGTTTAAACAATTATTCTTAGAAAATAATAAGAATAGTAATAATGATTTATCTAATTAATTTCCTTGTTTTGGGTTAATATAACCCAGGAAATATTATGGAAACGCTGTTTAACTAATTATTTCTTGAGAAAATCAAACAAATGTATATTTTATTTTAATATTTCCTTATGGGGTTTCCTATTTAGACCATAAACAACTTAATAAAGGTGGTTTACTAAGTTATTTTCATAGTGAAAGCAATTTTACTTGGAGTAAAATTGGTCTTACATGATGTACTTGGGTCCATCTAACGATAATAGGTTAGATGACCAAAAAATGGTGTAACAGATTGCCCCCCAGCGTGTGAGCGTTAGGAGCTAATCGTATGATCGAAGTACGTTGTAAAAACGCAATCACTAAACATCGAAGGATAAGTCTAAGAGAGAGAAGTATAAGGTAAACCAAAGTGCTGAAAGAACTAGACCCTGAGGAGGCAACTTGCAAGTGCGACAAGTCTTTTGATGAGTGAGTACCTGCTATAGGTGGTGGGGGAGGCGTATCTATGCCCGCCGAGGCAATAGTACAAACAATAAGGTGCCCGGAAAACCACGGAACACAATAATAAAGCATATGCTGGCCTAAACATGAGCCAGATAAATAACATGATAATGGATCCCACATACATATTGTGCCTGGGATAACAGCCAAGACTTTGTACAATAATATCTGAGTACATGAGATATAAATACAACCCAGATGCCCCTGAAAACAGGAAAGGACTCTAAAAATCTGACTGGTACATGCAAACAAAATGGTGTTGCAAGCGGCTGGTGCCGACATCATCAAATGTATGAAGCTGCATCGAAGATTGTGATGAAGAGGTCATCTGAGTGTGTGGGGGGCTAACTGTAGGGCCACCCCCTCATGAGGGCTGAGACATCTCACACACACTCGGGAATCAGCAATGTCAGTTGCGGAAGGTTTGACTGACACACCAAAAATAAGTTGTGTTCCTGTAATATAGACGCACCAGGCCATTATGTTTATTTTTACATAATGCCCTGATGCATTTCGGTAAACTGACACGCACTTCCGAATATAAAATAAATTTGTATTTTTAAAATATTATAAATTGTTGGTGCAGCTAGAAACCGACATGCACCACACAAATTTTATTATTATTACAGTGCGATTTTGTCAATAGCGCACCGAGCTGTCACATTAACCGCCCAGTGTGGTTTCTGTTAACACCATTCATGGTGTAACCTATAAAATTATAGGGAGAATCAGGAATGGTGCAAGCAGAACGGCTTGAACGCACTACACAGGATTTTTTTTTTTTCAAAAAAACAATGAATTCTAAGTCAATTTTCAAAATTAATTTGGTAAAAGTTTATGTTGGTGAGAAACATATACATTACCTGCACATTTTCACGTTGAGGAGGTATGTTTTCAACGGAGTACTAAAAACAAAATTTTCCCACCGTTTCAGAAAATTCGAAGTCCACGCACTAAGCAACAGACAGAATAAATGTGGGCAATAGGAGCACCGATGGCAGGGTGCCTCAGAGAAGTAAAGGTCACACTAATGCTTGAGAGCTCTAGAGGATTGTAAATAGTAAAAATGAATTTTTACGACCGGTATTTTTTTTTATATTTTAAATTAACCCTTTTTTTGTGCGCTCCAGTATGAGAAACAATGGGCGGTTGTATCAATGACACACCACATTTATTTAAATTAAAAAAGATAGGGGTCGATGCGTTAGGGAAAATTAACCACCCTAGGGCTTCATCGTTAGAGTATAGCATCGAACTTGGTGGAAATAATGTTTTTAAATTCACCATTTTACGATGCGCTAGATTACTGAGATGCACCGGGCCAGTTTGTAAAGAGCGCACCATGCTTCCTTTGAATAAAAACCCTATGTCGGTGCGTCATTGTACCTAAACTGCAATGGGCCATCATCGTTAGTGTATAGCACCAAAATGGTGAAAATATTTTTTTAAATAAAAACCTTGTGCGATGCTCTTAATTAATGAAAAGCACCGGGTTGGTGATATACGATCAACGTTGGGTATGTTATATAAAATGCACCATATATTTTCATTAAATAAACACCCTATGTTGGGGCGTCGTATCACCATAAACACAGTGGGGTGTGGTTGTTAGAGTTTAGCAGCAGAATGGTGATTTTTTTTTTTGATTAACCAAGTGGTAAGTGTGCTCGATTAATTCGAGGCACCGAGAAGGTTATATAGTGAGTGTCTCGGTGTGCCATTTCTATCATATGTACCAATGCGCTTTATATAAAGTACACCATCATTTTTTAAGACCTTGTCACGGTGACCATCAACTTGTATGCACCGGTGCATTATAAGGGAGGAACCACTTATTATACGCCCCGATGCGTCGTATGTATGAAGTGCACCGTTGTTTTTGTAGTACTTAAAAATAACTCTGCAACAGTTCTTTAGCCTCTACTATTCACCAGTGTGTTACATTTATAGTAAGCGCACTGGTGTGTGTTACGATTATAAACACACTGCAAAAAAAAATCCGCCTTCCAACCTCCTCCAGTGACCTCCGCTACAAAAAGATATCTGGGCTATTTTTATAAGGGCTTCATCAAAAACATCCACTAGAGGGTCTTTTCTTTGTAGTGTCTGATGACTACTTAGCCCTTACAATATTATATCCTGTAAATAATCATGGATCACTCCAAGGATCATTTTTTCTTTTTTTCTTGCATACATCTATCCAACCTAATGAATTGTTAAGAGCATATGTAGATGGTATAATCATAGTGTTTTCTCGAGACAACTCCAATTTTAGGGGGTATGCATTTATAAGTGCTTCCTTGTCACTATAAAAGTGATTTGATTCATGGAAGCATTTGTGGCTGCTTATTGACGAAGTTAAAACCATACTTGTATCTCTTGCAACTTCATTTGAGGGGTGTACCCCAACATCCATGGGATGTGACGATGTTTAATGTTGCCTTGAGTTATATGAATGTGTTTTTGGTTGTTTCTTATCACCTTGTAGAGGAGTAGAAGGTTTCCTAGAACTCATTGAAGGTTTAGGATCTTTCCACCCTTGGGTATTTTTTCTGTCTACCAAGGGTGGAAAGGGCCCTTTAGAAGAAGGGAATACGTTCTGGAGGTGACCTGAATGTTGGAAAATACTATGATAGAAGGTCGTGTTCCCATAATTTAATGGCCGTGAGTAAAAAAATCCCTCCAATTTAGGAGGATTTTATTAGGTAATCCATTGTTGAGATCAATTTACATGGATATCTATGCAAAAATTACAATATGCTTGCTAGCATGTCCGTGTCGATATTAACTAATTGGCCTAGGGAATTACCAATATTCGCTAAAATATCTGGGTGCATCAAATGAAGAGTAAAATTAGGGAGCTGAATCCAAATTGGAGTGGTCAAAGATGACATAGTTAGGGGGTTAAAATATGCAAACCATAGTTAAATGGAAAGTCCCAATTGACCCAAAAACCATGGTCTAAGCTCAAGGACCCATTTTCTATCCCTTAGGTTCTTGAAATATACTATAAAATATTTTTTTATTAGAATAAAAATTCCATGTTCTTAGACCAAGTCTTAGCCACCCAATCCAAAAGTGCATATGTTGAAGTATAGAATCCATTGAATTGACAAATCATAGAATGATTCATGTAGTCAACATTGAGAGATTTGGGTTGATAATTGAGCATGTCAATGGATGGGATTGTGTCAATATGATACATAACAAAGGTTGGCCCACATGAATCCTTTGGAGGATAGCTCATGATCCCTGACTTTAAAGCTTATTTAAAAAATCTAGGCTGAGAGGAAGAGGGCCCTCCCTTCCTTAAGGATCGCCTCACAATATAGAAACTAGAATTATTACCACATCCTTTATTATTTCATGCTCACTTAACCATTTAACATGGAAGGATATATTGAATTCCTATCTAATCATACTCTAGTGATATTATCTCTTATCCCTTGAGCTTATCCTTTCTAATAAGTGGATCTCAAGCCTATATTGGTAAATCCTAAACTACCATGTTTACTCTATAAATTTACTGGCTCCCTTAAAGTCTGGGTTGGATTTTGGAGATTGCTAGTGCCCTCATGCTGCTGCTTTGAGCTTAAGGAATCATCATCCATTTTCATTAGGGTTGAGTGTGAAGGTTTTCTTTGTGACAAGGAAGGACAAGTGAATTGGGGAGACATCTACAAAGCCAACTTCTATATTTGATTGTAACTTTCTCTTTTATTTATTAATACAAAAAGCATCATGTTTTCCTATACTTGTGTTATTGTTATGCTCTTGTATTTCAATGCCATGTTGACTCATTGAATGTAGATATTGGATTATTCTATGTGGATGTTATAGTTTCTTTGATGGTTTTAGTAATTGTTGCAGGTTCCATTTATAGTGCGTGGAGCTAGGATTGGAGCTTACAAGTGAAGAAGAGAGAAGGACTTGCTACGAATTCCAAGTAGGTTCCTTTTCCATATTCCAATCTCTCTGAAAAAAACATTGATTCTTTTTGTCCTTTGTTGTTCTAGATCATATCACTATATTTAAGGAATTAATTTTTGTCCGCATAAGTGAAATTCCATACAACAAATTGACGAATCCACTAGGGATTGAACCCAAAATCTATGGTTTCATATAATAATTGAATTAATTGAATTATTTAGACAGTAATTGACCTCTAGGAAACATGCTTTTGAGCTAAATTGGGTTTCTTGTGTTGTGCTTTGACAAAAATTTCCCTAGCACACTCTCTGTTCTAAGACAAAGTGCCCTAACACAATTACTCTTCTCTGTAAATGCATTGATCCACACTGGTGTATGTTTTGCACCTGTGCTAATCTTGTAGGATGAAAAATTTGCATTCCTTTGGCTTACTCTCATTGTTGTTTTGCTGCAGTGATTTTTCCCGATTCTCTGGACTAGTCATTATCTCCGTAAAGCCAATACCTTGTGTGAGATTGTGTGATTTTACTTGTATTTTTGCAACAAAAAATCCCCCTCCATCGTTGGGGGTGGGGGTGGGCTAAAACTATGTATGCGTGTTAATTTCCTTTGAGTGTCATCTCTTTTGATCTTTGGAATTCTCATCCAATTTGAGTTTGAGTCCTATTTTAATGAAATCTCATATTACATTTGATTTCATTAGGAATTTCCTTTACACTTGATTGGTTCTTTCATTGCATTAGTGAAGGAAGGTATTTATTTCATAATTAGTCTTGTTATATTGTTATTTCGCTAATTTGGAATCATCTTGTGTTTGTTTTGAATAATTATCTTTCATAAATTACATTTGCATAGTTATAATTCTCATTTTCACATCATGAGAGGAAATTATGCATAGATTACATTTGCATAGTTTTCAAGAGAATTTTGCATATATTACATTGCATGGTTTAGCATCATTTAGAGCTTTGAATTGAATTGGAATAGTGAAATTGAAATATCTAGATGGGAAGCTCTCTTTTTTTGCATCTTTGGTTGTTGCATCATTGTTTGTTTCTTCCTTCTCATAGATAGATCTTCATTCAAAGAAAAATATTTATTTTCATCATGTTAGTTACATTATAGGGAATTCAGGTGAAATTATATCTCGAGCCTTGAAACTAAAACATTACCAAAGATCAAATAGAAAATTTACTCAGTCAATATAAGTAGCATTTGGAACATTAATGACACACATAGAGATCTAGGCTAGAGTCGTGTTCCGATGTCTTTAAATGTAGGAGTTGTCATTATTTTTCTACATTACATTCCGGGGGTAGTCGATATTCCACGTACATAAGTAATCAAATAATTCTCCACGCACCCTTGGGTATATAAGATGTCATTCCACATATGAAAAACACATAAGAATACTTCCTATCATACATGATGCATTAGAAAACACTACCACAGACTGCACTTCCACATACCTCTACGTATATTTTGGAAGTCCCCTATAGGTTGCTATCTCGCCATAGGTAACCGAGTCGACTTCCTTGTATACTATGATACACTGAACATAGAATTCAATGAGATTGCTTGCATTTACTGGAAACAATATTCTGTAGTTCATAGTGACCTGGTAATCATTATCTACCTAGTTACCCCTTTGTTTTATTTTGTGCCTTTAATTTTTAAAATCAATTAATTTACCATGGAACAACATCCTTACCATGGAACAACTCCTTAGTATATCTTACATTGAGACTAATGGGAACAGTTCCTGAGTCTACCAGTCAAGGAAACCCCTTTGACAGGAATCCTGGTCCTTTTCGTTCTTTTGGGAATATTGGTGCTCCCTATATGGAAATGTTGTCCTTTCCCAGAATTACCATTGGTTTACAAATTAAAGTTTTTTTTTGACCTCCTTGGTTCCAAATGTCCAAACTTCTTCTCAACCAAGTAGTCTTCCAATTGAATAATATCAACCTCGAGTTGATCCTAAAGTTTACCCTTTACCTTCTTCACCTATTGTTTCTTCATCCCTTTCTTCACCCTTGCCTAGTGAAAGTCTTGATTTTAGTAACTGTGAAGCTAATAAGAATAAGAAAAGGACGAAGAAGAAGATGAAAAAAAAGCAGGGGGGAAACCAAGCATCCATTTCTATGAATGCAACTAATGTTTAGAAACCTTTAAAGCCCCACAAAGTTAAATTCCCTTGCATGCTTTGTAAGAATGATCATTGTAAAGCCTCCTCCCATGCCTACCCACTTTAACCGTTCTAATAGGGATAAATAAGAGCTGAGGGTCACTATGTTAAGACTCAACCTCCTAGGTGACCTTAAGGAAATGGAGCTGACAACTTAAGACCTTACTGACTTCCCTCAGGTGCCAAAATACCTACAGGAGTAACCCAACCCCACAAGGTGTACAACCCCTAAGACAAATCAATTTTTCCTTGAGTTAGAGCTCAAGTCGCTCCATTGCGAAGGCATCCATGCGACTATGGGTTCCCAGTCACATGCATGAGCCTGACTCCATGTGACTATGGCCTATACTACTCAGTTATATGCCAGCAACTCCAAACTCTATGCCACTTTTTCAGGGCTAGGACTTAGGTCTCTGCCCAGAACTTAGTGAAACTTCCAAAGAGGGTAAGTAACAAATAATAAATTCTTGTAAACCAAAAAATGAAATGAGGACTTGACCTAACCATCCCCAACCGAGACTGACATTATTTCAAACACTTGGTACATATGCAACCTACATGTCATGAATGCAAGTTTGAACACAAGGGATTGAAAAATTATCTGAGTCTTAACAAGAAGGGTCATTTCTTTTTCTCATTAGTTGTCATAACACCAATTAGGTCTTGCATTCATTATTTATTCAGTTATGAGTGAAAACATGAAAAGAGCCATGACTAATATCTGTCATAAAACCATGCTTATAACCAATATATAACCAAAAAAATAACAATAAGATAACAACCATTAAAGCCACATAATAACCAATTTATTTCCTTATCCAAAGAAAGAGAAACTTGGATTTTATTAAACATAGGAAAATATTGACTGGGTTAAGGAATTCCACGTTCCACTCGATGATATATTGTTTGAGACATATCTCTCTTTATCCAATCACCCCCGTTCCATATTCCAAGCATTAATGTGGGATATGACGGGATAAACCAATCCATACAAAACCAAGGGAATCTAGAGGTTAAACCACCTCCACCCTCTCCATACCGTGATCACACCTAAACTGGTGCCGAGATAATAAAAAAAAAAACAGACCAAGCTAGGATGCCTCAAAATTCCTTCACCATCATTGAGGAATTTTTCCTGTGTCCACCTTTAGGATTTACCATGTATCCCTCCATTATTGGTAAAGGGATTCCTAGGCCTTTGGGAATTTTCCGGAGACCACCTCACATCATTTTCTGAAACCATCTGACAATCCAAAGCTCAAAACCGAGAACAACCCCATCACACCATGGCTATCTAGAAATTTCAAGGCTAGGCTAAGATTATACTGTTGAAACCCGGAAAAATCCATGCCAATGAAAAAAAAGAACCATATACCAACATCCACATACCATGCATGTCAAAACCACTTAGCAAATCACACATACAATCTGTTACCTGCAAGTATTGCCGATGAAGCTGCTTGATCCTTGTCTTCCTTTGATTTCCTTATCCTTCTTTGATTTTCCTTTCATTTCCTTTCCTTGCTTGCTTTCTTTCTCCTCTTGGTGCTTTCTCCTCTCTAAGACTAATTCTAACACTAAACTGAAAAAAGGCTCCCAACTGATCTTTGAGGTATTTTTATTGATAAGGCCTTTAATTTCTTCAATTTTCCATTGTTTTCCTTCATTTTTCCTCCTCACATGCAACTTGTGACCTTTCACCTTCATTTTATCCTAATTTTCATTATTTTCATAAATAATGTGCCGAAAATACCTTTTTTCCTTTCTAAAGCCTTAACCATTGCCTTTTCCAATTTACCCTTAGCCATAAAATGCAACAAGTGATGCCCACTAGGATATTTTTCCCAACATTAAGCTTGGAATAAGTGTACCTTGCTCATGGTCTTATTTGACCTTTTATTAACTTTTATTACATGAAATTTTAACCCAGGGCTATTACAGAACCCTCTCCCTTATGGGAACACTGTCCTATGTGTTAAAGCACACATATACCCAAAAAAACGGCTGAAAATAAAAAACATAATGCCTATGGAGCTTTATAACCCAACTAATTGCAGTATTTACAATAACATCTTGCTCAGAAGCAAAACCATAATGACAAACATGACAATATGACAACCATACAGCTAATTGGAGCTTTATAACTTATCTCATTGCGATATTTACAATAGAAACCATACATAAATATGTACAAATACCAAAACTCATTTTCCTTCACCAAAAAATAATGAAGGATACATAGCCCGCATCTGATCAACCATCTCCCATGTGGCTTCATCGAGCCCAAAGTGCTTAGCGGCACTTTAACCTGCTCAAATGCTTCGTTCCAAAGTGCGATATGTTTTTGATGCAATATGCGTTGGGGTTCTAGTTGGAATTCGCCTTCTTGCTCCATATGCAATACAAACCAATCAATAACATGATCAACATTCTTTACATATATTTTAATAAATGAAACATGAAAAGCATCATGGAATTTCAATGTCAGAGACAGTGTAAGTCTGTAGGCCACTGGTTCAATCCTCTCAAGGATTTTAAAAGGCCCGCAATACCATGGTTCCAACTTGGCACATGATTTGATACATGAACACCAACCAAAAACTCCTTAAATGCTCTATGTTGTTATGAATAAATTTTCTTCCTGTCATATGCTACCTTTAGATTCATATTTATAACTTGCATTTCCTGTTCCATATCTACCAACATGTTCGGTCCAATAAGTAACCTGTTCACTGGATCACTCCAGCTTATGGGAGTGTTACAACGCTGCCCATACAGTGCCTCTAAAAAACTCATCCTCAACGACTCCTAGTAAATGCTGTTGTATGTAAAATAAACCAATGGAAGGTACTCCTCCCATCTCCTCTGTTGATGCATTCCATACATCCTCAACATATTCTCGAGTATCCTATTGAACCTCTCTATTTGTCCATCTGTTTGTGGATGATAAGTTGCACTGAAGGCTAACTCTATTCCTAATCCCACAAACAACTCCTTCCAAAACTTGGAAGTGAACTTGGAATCCCTATCCGACACAATATTATTTAGAGCACCATGCAATATCATGATCTCCCTAATGAAGACCCCTGCTACCTCACTATCTGAATGAGTATTCTTAACTGGAATGAAGTGAGCTACCTTTCTCAACTTTTCTCCCACAACCATGATATAATAATGCTATCTCGATGTCTTCAGAAGGCTGTCTGAAATCTTGGAAAGGACCTCCCATTTCCAGTTTGGAATCAGAATAGGCTGAAGCAACCCACCTGGATGCTACACTATGATTTTACCTGTTGACAATCCGAGCATCTTGCCACAAAATTTTCTACTTCCTTCTTTAGATTCGGCTAGTAGTATAACTTCTTTACTTCTATCAACGTCTTCTGGTATCCTGGGTGACCTGAATATGGTTTTACATGAAACTGCCTCAATATAAGCTTCTTGAGTTCAATGTCACCCAACACATAGATCTTGTCCCTAAATCTCACCAATCCATCTGTTGTAAGATGATAATACACATCCTAATCACCTATACCCTGCTGTAACTTGTACATAAGCTCCCTGTACCTATCATCCTGCTATCTTTCCTGCAATATTCAGTCCTGTAAATCTGTCCCATATGAGCTCACTATCGCTAAATGGTTCAACTGTACTTTCCTGCTGAGAGAATCTGCAACCCTGTTCTCCTTTCCCTTAATGTACCTGATCTCGAATTCAAACTCACTAATGCCAATAGCCAACAATATAGCTTTCATATCATTCATATTCGGCTGGTCAAACATATATCTTAATCCACTATGATCACTCATCAACACAAGCCTCCTGCCAAGAAGATAATGTATCCACATCTTCAAGGCATGAATAGTAGATTCCAACTCAAGATCATGAATCACATAGTTATGCTTGTGCTCATTCAGTTTCCTCGAATCATAACATATCACCTATCCCTCCTGCATAAGGACTCCACAAAGCCCTCTCTTCCAAGCATCTGTACATACTAAAAACTCTTTATTATAATCTACAATATTTAACACTGGGGCATTGGTTAACAACTATTTCCACTGCTCAAAACTGGTTGTACACTCCTCTGTCCATTCAAACTTCTTACCTTTCCTCTGTAATGATGTAATAAGATATGAAATGCATGATAATTTCCTAATGAACCTCTTGTAGTAACCTACTATGCCCATGAATGATCTGAATTCCTCCACATTTGTAGGGGATGCCCACTCCATGATAGCCTTTATCTTTTCCGAATCTACTGCTATGCCATTCTAGGAAACAACATGTCCCAAGTAGTGTAATTTTTTATGAAATAAAATACACTTGCTAAGCTTAGCATACAACTGATGCTCTCTAAAAAATCTAAACACTGCTGCTAAATGTTTGGCATGATCTTCCTCATTCTTAGAATATACCAAGATGTCATCAATTAATACAATAACAAAATTTTCCAAATAAGGACTTAACACACTATTCATCAGACACATAAAAGTAGCTGGAGCATTAGTTAAACTGAATGGAACTACAACAAGCTCATAATTCCCATACCTGGTCCTAAAGGTAGTCTTGTATATGTCCTCTTCTTTGATGCGTACCTGATGGTATCCAAATATCAAATCAATATTTGTGAACACTGCTACTCCCTTCAACTAATCGAAAAAGTCATCAATCCTCAGAAATGGGTACCTGTTCTTGATCGTTACCTTGTTCAACTACCTGTAATCAATGCACAATCTAAGAGTACTATCGTTCTTCTTCACGAATCAAACTGGTGCACCCCAAGGTGATACACTTGGCCTAATGTATCCCTTATCAAGAATTTCCTTCAACTACAACTTCAACTCTACTAACTTTGGTATGCTCATCTTGTAGGGTGCCTTTGATGTTGGTGCTGCCCCTGGTACCAACTCAATAGAAAAGTCTACTTCCCTGTGCAGAGGAAACTCTAGAATCTATGTCGGAAAAACATCTTGAAACTACTGCAATACAGGGTACCTCTTGAATATTTATTCATCCTCAACGTCCCTACCCTTGTCACTAGAAATATGAACTACAAACTGTGAAAATTTCTGAGCACATAAATCCTACTACTAAATATTGATTTACTTCTCCTACTTGTTTTACTATACACAAGTTATTTAACTGAAAATATTCAGGAAAACATCGAAGTAAACACTACTAGCAACCTACATAAATACATATCATTTACTGAACATCACACACATATGACATAGGGAACACATGATTTTTCAGGTAAAATGTCCTTAGAAAAACCCAATGCGGGAAAACCAGTGCAACAGATCTGAGGGTTTATTACTATTAAGCAACAATATTCCAAGTACATCTAGGGTGCCATAAATCGACCCACCCAATAGAGAAAAACTTGGCTATAGAGAAAAATGTGAGTTTTACCTCACTCCTGCAAGTCCTGTCTGATCTAGATGAGCCACTAGTGAAACCCCAGGTAGCTTTGCGTAAGGCTGTGTGGCCCTGATTGAGATACTGCGTCACCCTTGCTCTGCACTAATCAACTTCTTCCGGAATCTGGTTTCAGTCATGTCGGCTTAGAAACGCCAGTCTCCAGTGAATTTCAGAATTTTCCTAGGAGGCTCTGCGCTACCCCTGCATGAGCCCTTCATGGGCCTGCGTCACCCTCTCTAGGGTATGCATCACACTCTCTGATGGCTACGCTGCCTCCACTACATATTTGTTGCCTTTTCTCTGTGTCATACTTTTGGTCCTCTGACCAATCACTGCATCTGCCCCTCACTGCTTCTATGAATCACTCAGATCTTATATTCATCCGAGCACTACTTCGTCAGAAGAATTCAATCTCTTAGATTTTGTGTATGTTCTCCAACTGACCCCAAGCCCTTCCTTTATAATTTTCTCATTGACAAATCAACGGTCGTGATCTAATCTCTAATCAACGACTAATATTAAAAGAAGCTTGATTCCCGTCACTTGGAAAGTTCTCATCACATGTGTAAATTAATTCACTTAAAATTTTCAATTTCCCTAAGTTAGACTTAGGGTCCCCATTAAAAAAATTAATTATTTGAATAAATTTTACACCAGATGGAATTTCTCCAAATTCCTTCCAGGTCTTGGAGATCTCATGTGTTCCAATCCCTCCACAAATTTTCAGAGCTAGAGCACATCTGATGCTACCCAAAATCTCAACACTCCCTCTTAGCAAGGAGCGTGCTCTAGCAATACTTCACCACTGAAGCATCACCATGATCTCTGGCATCGGTCTTCGCGCTGCTGATGCTTGGCATGCTACCCCCCATCCACTGTGATGTTGCCCATGTCACTGCCACATATGTACTACATCTCCCTCTCAAACTGCTGCATCATGCTCCCTATAGCACTGCCACTACTAACTGTTGCATGGAAACTCAGTTGCTAAGAAGTAAGAAACTGAAGGAACATCACCCAATCACATACAAACAAGTTAGTCAGGCTGCATCTCATCACTGAAGCACCCTTTGCCACAACTTTGCACTATCTCTCTGAAGCACTACGATGTCTACTGTACTACACTACATAAGCATTGCCTCCGCGCTGCTAAAATCCCATCAGCCTCTGCGCTGCTGTTGCTTATCCTATGCACTGCTCCAGAATTCAGCATCCCAACTCTGCATCTGATTCTCCTTGATATTCTACACCCACTGACTCTAGTGATCTTGCTACTGTCTTAAGGCTCTTGTAGCTCGTATGTGATCCAAGAGTTTGAGCACCTCAAGGATCTCGCCTCTACTAGCTGTAGCTGCTCTACAGATCTATATCGCCTCACCTCTTCTCTCGAGGAACATGAGCACTCGTGCCAACATCATCATTGCTGCCACTATCTCCTTTCACTACTTCTGCCTTGGAATTTGAAGCTTCCTTGTCCTTCCTCTTAGGAAAAGTGTTGGCGAAGTGTCCAAGTTCGCCACATCTGAATCACAATACCTTGGATAGGTCCTTCTTCTTCTTCCCTTGTTGCCATTGTCCCTTAGATGCTAGAACTACATCTTCCTCCTCCTCCTTCTTTACATTGACTCCTCTACTGCTGAATTCCCTCTTGGTCACCCTCCGGATCTCCTCCCGTCGAACGATTTCCCACATGTCACCCCAATTTTGGAGTTGTGCCCTGCCCAAGATGCTTAGGACAAAGGTCTCCCACTCATCGGTGACTTCATTCAGGGCAGTCCTCACCATGAGCCCATCATTTGGAGTTGCCCCCATGGCAATTAGATGATCCCAAATAGTCTACAATCTGAAGAGGAAGGGATTGATCTCCTCTCCCTTGTGCATCTGGAACATCTACATCCAGTTCTCTAGAAGCATATTCCATTGGACGGAGCTACCTTGATACATCGTGGTCAAAGATGTCCGCACCTCATTTTTTGTCTTCTTCTCGATAGTGTGTGGGACCATGTGATCCTTCACTCCATCCATGATCAAACGCTTAGCCCACACCTAATTTTGTTGAACTTATTCAGAGCATCCGCATTGGTTGGTATAACTAGGAAATTTTCCACGTGGTCTCTGATACCGTACTCCTAGAGGAATGTCAAGATTCTGGATTTCCAAATGACAATGTTGGACACACCTTTGAACCTATCATGATCTCTTAATCCATATGGGGCCATCTCTTCTCAACTAGGAGAAACATGTACTCTTCTCCCTTCTACTGCTGCTGCACTCAATAGAAGACCGCATTTGGGTTTCTTGGCACTAGAAACCCTCTAGAGATACTACTCTCTCTAACAATTGGCTTCCCTCTCGGAAATCCTCCGCCAATTCTGCTGAATCAACCCTTTACAATCACCCTCCTGATCAGATCTCATAATTCTTGGAAAAATTATGCTGAGGGACTTTTCCCCTCACTTTGTCACCTTTGATAGGCATTGTTCTGCACCGACAGAACTGATGCCTCACCAGCACTTATGAATATTAGAAGCTGCACTTACAGCCCCAACAATCAACACAACGTCACTCCCTCTTGGACTACGTCACCCTCCTGTGCTGCGTTAGCCTCTGCATGAGAAGGCTGGCTCTACGTCACTCTCCTGGTGCTATGTCATCCTTTGCATGAGAAGACTGGCTCTGCGTCACCTTTCTGGAGCCGTATCAACCTCTGCATGAGAAGTCTGACTCTGCGGCACCCTTGCAGGGTCTACGTTGTCCCTCTAGTGCTGCACTGCCTTATTCCAGATCTGTGCTTCTTCAACTACCCTTCCTGCAACAAAAATATTCAGCCCCTTGCTGATGGCTTCAGATTGATATGCAATGCTCTGATAGCATGTGAAAAAATTTTAGCACAAAAATCCTACTACTAAATATTGATTTACTTCTCCAACTTGTTTTATTATACATAAGTTATGTAACTGAAAATATTCAAAAAAACATCGAAGTAAACACAATTAGCAACCTACACGAATAAAAATCATTTACTGAACATCACACACATATGCCAAAGGACACACATGATTTTTCGAACAAATGTCCCTAGAAAAACCTAATGCGGGGAAACTAGTGCATCAGATCCAAGGGTTTATTATTATTAAGCAAGAGTATTCTAAGTACATATAGGTGCCATAAACTGGGTCATCCAACAGAGATAACCTTGGCTACAGAGAAAAATGTGAGTTTTACCTCACTCCCGCAAGTCTTGACTGATCTGGATGAGCCACTGGTGAAACCCCATCTAGCTCTGCGTAGTATCTACGCTGCCACTACATAAGGATGTGTGGCCCTGACTGAGGGACTGTGTCACCCTTTCTCTACGCTAATCAACTTCGTCCGAAATATGGTTTCATCCTTGCCGACTTAGAAACCCAGTCTTCAGTGAATTTCAGAATTTTCCTTGGAGGCTCTGTGCTTCCCTTGCATGAACCCTGCGTGGGATTGCGTCACCCTCTCTAGGGTCTGCATCACACCCTTTGATGGCTGTGCTGCCTACACTACATCTCTGCTGCCTTTTCTCTGCATTGTTTTCTTAATCCTCCAACCAATCATTGCATCCACCCCTCACTTCTTCTCTGAATCACTCAGATCTAATCTTTGTCCGAGCACTGCTCTGTCAGAAGAATTTGATCTCTTAGATTCTGTGCGTGTTTTCCAATTGACCCCAAACCATTCCTTTATAATTTTCTCGTTGAAAAATCAACGGCCGTGATCTAATCTCTAATCAGCAGCTAAGATTAAAAGAAGCTTGATCCATGTCACTTAGAAAGTTATCATCACATGTGTAAATTAATTCTCTTTAATTTTTCAATTTCCCTAAGTTTGACTTAGGGTCCCCTTTAAAAAAATTAATTATTTGAATAAATTTTACACTAGATGGAATTTCTTCAAATTATTTTTGGGTCTTGTATATCTCATGTGTTCCAACCCCTCCACAAAGTTTTGGAGCTAGAGCACATCTGATGATCCCCAAAATTTCAACACAAACATCACACACTCTTTTCTGCAACTACACTTAGCTTGCATAGTTGTGATCATCCTAACTGATGTATGCTTTTTCTTTCCCTGCAAAATTTTATTCTCCATTATCATCCAAGCACTCAATAGCCTTGTCATAGAAATATACTTTGGTCTTGTGAAGATACAACCAATCCATGCCCAAAAGCATACTATACGATCCCCATGGAAATACATTCAAATGTGTTGTTGTAGGCATACCATTCAACTCAAATGCACAAGATATTACCCAATGATGAAATATCTTCTTCATACCTATATTCAACTGCACCAACCAAGACTTTGCATGCACTTATTTTCTCAAGTCACACTTATCCACCAATTCAGGATTAACATAACTATAATTAGATCCAGGATCAATCAAAATAGAAATAACTTGATCACAAAGCTTACCATCAATCTCAATGATAAATGTCTGGTGATCTGCCTTCCTATTGTCTATAGCCGCATAAATCTAAGGAATATTATGACCAACATCCCCAACTATCTGTGCCTCCTGAGAACTATAGATATAATTCCTACCTCCCTCGTACAATGAAAAATACTTCTTACGATGGCCTTTGCCACATATCCAACACTGCAACGATGCTCTACTATAACCTCTAGTCTATTTCTCTCTAGGATGTGACACATATCCCTTCTCAATTGCATGGGAGGAGTATTGCAAAACAAGAGAAACACAGAAAATGTGAAATGCGAAGTGCGGGTAGTGACGTAGCATGCTGACGTGGTAGATGACATGGCCCCGACCCCACAGATCACAATTAATTTATGATGACGTGGAAATGACATGGTAGTGACGTGGCAATGACGTGGCAGTGACGTGGCAATGTGATGTGGCATGATGACATGGACCTGGCGCACATACTGCACATCGCAATTGATGATTTTTATATTTATATGTTAAGAGTTTGAAAGATTAATGAATTAAGTTACGATCCGAAGCAGATCACAGATCGCATAGGATAAGGGACATGGTCTTTGATAACCTCTAAAAGTTGCGACGTGGATATGGAGTTGGCTGCGATTTGCGAAATCGTAGAATCGCAAATATTGTGAAATATTTAAATTGGTAAAGATGTGAAGTGTGATCATTAGGGGAATTTTGAGGTCTAAAATGGGCCTCCTAAGGAAATTATAAAATAATAGTGGAAATAATAAAATAATATTTGATTACATCATCAAATTTTAGAGGGAAAAAAGAAAAAACTACTTTTTCAACTTATCTCCCAAAGTTTTTACTCAAATTTCGAGTTGGACTACTCGTTGGATGAAAAATTTAATTTCTCATCCAAGGTGTACCCATGTTGCATACTTTTGATGGATCATGCTACATGAAAAATGAGAAATACATGAAAAACATGATTGTAATCACGTTTTTTCATGTATTCTCATTTTTCGTGTGGCAGGGTCCATCGAAAGTATGCAACATGGGTAATCCTTCTATGAGGAATTAAATTTTGCATCCAATGAGTACTCCCTCTTGAAATTTGAGTAAAAACTTTGGGAGATAAGTTGAAAATACGAGTTCAAAAAGTAGTTTTATTATTTTATTATTTTTTAATGTTTTTACCCTTTTACTTAAAAAATGGTAAATCATCCCCCATGGTTGACATCATCATCTTGAATCCTATTAGTTCATATAAAGTTTATTTTGGTTGTACATTTTTCTTAGGAGACCCATTTTAGACTTCAAAATTCCCCTAATGAAAGAGGCCCGGATGCAAAGTAGTTTCAAAGGTGAACTTCAAAGGATTTCAAATTTCAAATCCAGATGTAAATCATTTCCTATGTTAAATCACATCGAAGGAGGAAAAGGAGATTATAACGTAAAATCTATGAAACGCCGAAGTGTGAAGTGCGATTTGTGAAGCGGATGCGATGCGGTTTAGAGTTAAATATTAACATATTTCATTTCCAGGTTTAGTGTGTTTGCCCTGGTTTTATGAAGAAAACCATGGAAGTGGAGGTCGACTTGGGTAACAAAAGGAAAAGGCTGAACACAACAAGAAAAGGCTCGGGTAAGTAAAAGGACCCGACCCTGTGCAGAACAGTGTTGTACGCAGTTGCGGAAGTTAGTTAAAAGGAAAGGTTAAACGTAAGAGGAAAGGCTCCGGTCAAGTGACCCGACACTCGTCTAGAGGTGTTATGCGGTTGCGGCCGTTTGATAAAAAAGTATGAACGTGGGCAAAAGGAGACTTGGGTAAGTAATCCGACACAGAGCAAATAAGAGAGAAGAGCATAGAATGTTGCAGGTAAGATATGCAATAGGAGAGGCGGTGTAAAACATAAAGGCATGGGTCAAGTCAGGCTAAGACAATAATGCTGCAACACAGTTGGAAATATAACAAGAGGCAGAGAAGACAAAGGGTCAACAGGCAGAGAAGGAAAAATGAACAGAAAAGCAAGAAGGTTAAAGGGCTGAATTGAAATATTGTTGTAACTATAAATGTAAATTCATTAATTATTTTATATTGTTTGTGATGCAAAGGCAAGTCTCCAAGGCAAAGAAAAACTCCAATTTAATACTAAATGAGTGTATATATATTGTTGTAACATCCTGAATATGTTGAGTGAGGAAATGAGTGGGTCGAAGGCAAAGAGTCATGCCTGTTCAATTCATATTCCCATATAGAATGAAAACAACCATGAAGTTATCTCTATAAATGATGTTATTGTAATGCGCACAAGGAGGTGAGAGAGTATAAGAATGAGAGAGAGCAGATAGAGAAGTTGTGCACATCCAGAGCTAATATGAAGCAGATTTGAAGGATGGAAGGGCAGTAGTGAAGAAGGAGAAAAGCAGAGCTGATATCTACGTAAATTAGCATATGATTTTATTGTAGTGTGAGGGAGTTGGTGCTTCCATATCAAGTTGTAGCTTGATAGATGTCCACTTGTAGCTAGTTGAGGTAGGATCCTCCTGTGGGTTGTAGCTCGCAGAAAGTAGATGGGATTTGGAGCTTCCTTGCAAGTTGTGGCTTGCAAAATTTGAGGTAGTAGCCTCCTGTAGGTTGGAGCCTACATAAAATCAGTGGTGAGAGGGATTTGGAGCTTGCCTTTGCATCACAACAATAATAATATGTGGTTTTATCCCTTATGGGTTTCCACTTATACCTGTTGTCTATGTACATGATGATTATGTGTTGATGTACTATATTTAATCTGCTTAACACTTGCTGCTCACATATTAAGATTTCTGTTTAATTATATATTAAGTTGCTTATGAAATGGAGGTGTAAATAAGTTTAAAGAAAAGTTTTAAAAGTCCATGAATGTACTAAACTGATTCACCCCCCCCCCCACCCTTCTCTCAGTTTAAATAAGGGTTCATTAATTGGTATCAAAGAAGGTCATTCTAAAATAGTTTAACCACTGGAAGGAGGTCCTTAGTCCCCAAAATGGCTAGCCTAGAAGGAAGCTCGACAAATAAAGCCCCTCTGTTTACTGGCACAAACTATGATTTCTGGAAAATAAGAATGAGGACATATTTGATGTCTCTTGGAGTAGAAGTCTGGATTGCCGTGGAATAAAAATTTGCACCAAAGGACACTGACACAAAGAAAGAAGCCAAACAAAATTTCATATCTAATGCAAAACCAATGAATGCACTCTTTAGCGATCTTTGTGAGTCAGAATTTATCAAAGTAATGCACAGTAAGACTGCCAAAGATATATGGGATACATTATAAAATATCCATGAGGGAGATAAAAAGGTGAAGATGGCCAAACTACAAGCCTATAGAACTCAGTTTGAAAATTTAAAAATGAATGAAGATGAAGATGTAGCCAATTTCTTCTTAAAGGTAGCGGAAGTTGTGAATAACATGATAGCTCTAGGAGAAACCATTAAGGAATGTGTAACAGTAAAACATATATTGAGATCTTTACCATCCAGGTTTAACCCTAAGGTTTTTGCCATAGAAGAAACAATAGACTGGGAAAGCTTGACCATGAATCAATTGCTTGGAAACTTGAAGACTTATGAGATGAGACTTCCAAAAGGGAAGTCAAATGTGAGGGAGGCAACCTTTAAGGCAGACAAGTGCATAGAAGATAAGGAAGGTACATGCTCATGCTCGGATGAAGAAGAGGCCAAATTTGTCAGAAGATTGGATAGAGGCACAAGTAAGTATAAAGGTAAACTTCCATTTAAGTGCTTTAACTGTGGAAGAGTGGGGCACTATGCTTCAAAATGTCCTCATAAGAAAATTGAGAATCGGTCAAAAGGGAAAGAGAAAACCAATTTCAGCAATCGGCTGAAAGGGAACATATTTAATAGAAGAACATTCTATGCTCAACAAGCTCAATGCATCTGAGAGCTCAGATGAATCCCCCAATGAAGAAGGAACATCATAATTCATTTTGATGGCCAAGGAAGAGCTTGAGAAAGATCTCCTAGAATTTGAAGAAGAAGGTGAGGTAGATCTTGAGGGGGAGCTAATTAGTGCCCCGGAAGAAATAGACAAACTTAAACTTCAGAGTAAGAAATAGAAAGAGATTCTTCTGAAATATGAAAATACATAACTAGATTCAGAATATCTTATTACATTGAAAGTTGAACTAGAAGAATCAAGGAAATAGAGGATATTCTAAAAAGAGAAATAAAGGAGAAAAATCAAGAGCGTGAAAAGTTGGAAGAAGAAGTGGTAAGCCTGAGGAATAAATTAGAGAAGGCCCAAATTGAATTAACTATGAATATTTCTCAAATGAAAAGATTTGGACATTTGGACAAGATACTAAATTCTCAAAGATCTCTCATATAAAGGCTAGGATAGGATATGAAGGAGAAACCAACAAATCCAAGGCAAAAGATAACAATAATATCATTTTTGTAAAAGTTGTAAAGGACAATGAAGCAGAAAAAGGGGATCCACAGAATTAGAAGCCAACAAGACCATCATGTATAATGAAACAAATAGAAACAAGCAGCAACCTCAAGTGACAAAGAAATAAATGAAGGATCAACCAACTGCAAAAGGCTCATACGCTCCTAAGGATGAATTGAAAAAATTCGGAAGATGTCAAAGGAGGTTCCTTCCTCCTGTGAGAAGTATCACTTATTTTTCCTGCCACAAACCTGGACATATTGCGGCATACTGTAAGACAAATAAAATCCAATCCAACCAACAAAAGATGCAACAAATGAAAAGACTATCTCAAACAATTTTCTCTGCCAAAGACAAATACTACTTCCATGGGTATTGTTTTTGTTGTAAAAGGTTTGGTCATAAAGCCATGGAGTGAAAAGCGTATATATAGAGACTGGAGTATGGAAACTCAAGGGGGATTAAGAAAAATTGTGGATTCACTCGTGTACATAATCCATTCAGAAATAAAATCAAATGTTTTTACTGCCATAAAAATGGGCATAAGTCTCACGAATGTCCTCTCAAATACCATGATTCATCTCCTTAGGAAATTTACCAAACAAACAACTTCATGCAATGGAAAAGGAAGCTCAATAAGTGTGATCTGGTTCTAATTGCTCAAGATCAAAACAATCAATGGTATGTGGACAGTGGGTGCTCAAAACATATGGCTAGAGACCGAAACAAGTTTGTAACTTTTGATGAAAAGAAATATGGGAATGTAACATTCAGAAATGTTAGAGAAGGGAAAATCAAGGGAAAAGGCACAATTAGCATGAATAATGGAAGAGGAGAGGCTCAAGATGTACTGTTTGTGGATGGTCTGAAAGGAAATCTACTAAGTGTTAGTCAAATTTGTGATAAAGGATGTGAGGTCCTTTTCAGAGCCCAAGATTGCGCAGTAAGTTCAATCACCACAGGAAAGACCTTGATCAAAGGTGTTCGAACATATAGTAATGTCTATATAGTATAAGAAGAGAAAGAAGCATGCCACATAAACAAACTTGACGAATCTTGGATATGGCACAGAAGATTGGGACATCTAAATTTTGACCACATCATCAATGAGAAAAAATAATGCTGTTAGAGATTTTCCTGCAATAAAGAAGCCACCAAATACCATATGTAAGTCCTGCCAACTGGGAAAACAAAATCGCACATCATTCAAAGCTAAATACCAACTATATACAAGTAAGCCTCTTCAGCTTGTACACATGGACCTGTGCGAACCTTCAAGAAAAAATGCACTAGGTGGAGAATCGTATTTCATGCTGATAATCGATGATTTTTCCAGATTAACACGGGTGGCATTTCTCAGATATAAATCTAAAACGTTTGAGAAATTTAAGATATTCAAGGCACTAGCAGAAAATCAAACTGGATGTAAACTAAAATGCATCAGATCAGACAAAGGAGGTGAATTCACAAATGATGATTTTGCAGACTTGTGCAATGAATGTGGAATAAAGCAACAATTTCTAGTTGTAGGTACACCTCAACAGAATGGAGTGACAGAGAGGTAGAACAAGTCGGTACAACAGATTTCTAGAGCCATGATGCAAAAAAGGAACATTCCTCAAACCTACTGGGCAGAAGCAGTACACACAACCATGCATATTCTCAACAAAGCTCATCTCAGACCAAACTGTGACAAGACTCAATATGAACTATGGCATGGGAAACCGACATCAATCAAGCACTTTAGAGTCTTTGGTAGCAAATGTTACATAAAGAATAATGATGAAAATTTGGGGAAGTATGATGCAAGAGATGATGAAGGAATACCTTTGGGATATGCATCAAAGAGTAAAGGTTACATGTGCTACAACAAAATACTGCATAAAATTGTGGAAAGCATTGATGTGAGATTCGATGAAGAACTACCAGATAGAACCAAAAGTACAAACTATGTCAATCTTCCAGATGATCATGAAGATGAAAATCAAGAAAATCAAGAACTGAATAAGACAACAGAATATACAGAAATAAACTCAAAAGGACCCTCAAGACACACTCAGAATAACTTGTTAGTGTCAATATTTGTATACTTCCACCAGGGATCAAAACACATTTTCATGTGCATGTTAGGTGTCCCATTCTGAATAAATTTTTCATCATTCCATTAGGTCATGACATAAAATTGTTCTGCTGGTGGTTGTATTTGTCAAATAAACCTTTTCTCCCCCAGAATATGATATTGGCTGACTCATTCTTATGAATCCTTGAGCATAACAACACCTATGGAATGCTCTGTTCACTTGGAAATCTGTAAAGTCAAAATTTCATTCAAAGGTTAGGTCAAAAAACAATACCATTAGGTCATTAGGGTTTTTCATTTCTCAAGGTCACTCCTTCATTAAAATGAGGTCAGCATATATATGAGAGGGACTGAATAAGATCATTATGATGTATTTACTATACTTTCAAAGTTGTATTTTAGTTTAATGACTTTTATATCAAAATGTCATTTTGATATAAAAATCAAATTTCTGATTTATTTCAATTTTCCAAATGTAATTTTATGTTTTCAAATGTAATAAATACCATCCTAAAGCTGTCAAAGTGAAATTATGTTCAGCCTAAGTGAGCAAGAGAGTCAAAATCCATGTTAATAAACCTGCAGTGCCAAATGTCAGAAAAGCAAAAGAGTATCAGTGTCAAAGAAGAAAAAAGAACATTAGAAAAGTGGATAACTTGGATTAAAATTCAAATTCACTAAATCTATAAAGCCCATTAAGCATTTTAAAACAAGTCATTGTTGCCATCTAGCCTTCAAAATTTTTCAGCAAGAGAGAAATTCCGAGTTATTGAGCAGTTTGGGCCGAAATTACAAAACACTATGTGTTTGGAGGCTGGTGCTGTGCGTTCATCCAGGTGCTGCACGTTCATCCAGGCGCTGCGCGCTCACCCAGCCGTGCTGCTCGTTTAGCCTAAAATCCCAGTGTAATTAACGAAGGCGCTGCATGTTTAGAAGTTGGCGCTGCGTGTTCAGCCCGGCGTGATGCTCTTACCCAGAAACGCTGCGCGCTCACACAGTGGTTGTTTTAAAGGTTGTCATCGCTTCCATCCAGCTCCGGTTTCCTCACAAATTTCTCCAAGGAGTTTTAATCAGTAAGTGCCCATATAATACCTCTCTTTTCACATGTTTATTGTTACTTTCAAGAGTTGAAAGTATCATAAATTATGAAACCCTAGTTTTTAGTTCATTATCATTTTGCAAAAACCATATCTTTGTTCACCTCCCTAAACCCATCTCAGTCATGAGCATGGTTAATCCCTAGGGTTTTCATTAACCTAGGTTTTATATTTACACTCATTTCATTCATCCATATAAGCTAGCCATCTCATCTCCTTCTCCCTTCATCTCATTCCATTTTTACCCTAGGGTTTCCTAAGTCAAATTCAAAAATGTCTGAAGAAGAAGATAGAGGTGTTGATGAGGCACAAATACCAAGGAGAAATGACCACAAAGGAGGGAAAATCAATAGATTTGAACCAATAACTACAAGGGAACTCATGGCCTCTCCTCTCACTGTGTCTTGCTTCAAGCATGTTGGTTGTTTTGAGTTTTGTGAGAGGGTGCAGCAGATTCAATATCACTCCGAGTTGACAATGTTATTCATCACAAACCTTCATCATAAGCAGGTCACTCTTGCTGGGGTTACTTTTGAAATGTCCACCGATGCCATTGCAACTGCTACAGGGATTCTTGATGTGGGAGAGAGATGGTTTAAACAATCAAACCTTGATCTAAGCTATTATGAACCATACCTCAAAACTAAATACAAGGATGACAAGAAGTCAATTTTCTTTTTCTCTCATCTCCTTGACCGATATGTCCCCATGATGAAAAGAATCATGAAGTATTTCACTTGAGAGGGGAGGTTTTCTTAACTCTACTCATACCATATCAGACTCCTCATGCACTTCACTAGATTCAGAATGCTTCACATAGCTTATTATCTCTTCCACAACATTGACAAGATGGCATTCATTGTGCAAAAAAGGGATTATAATCATCAAATGCAGACTCTTTTTCATCACTCCCTCATCAAGATGTTGGTCATGCATCAGCTGGAGCAAAAGAATATTCCATGGGACACTTTCATTGCAAATGAAGTTTTCACTACCCCACCTAGTCATCATGAGCAAAATATTCCTTCATCATCTCATCCTCCCATATCCAATTCTCCATATCAGCTTGCTGCTCACACATTATCACCGGGTCAGATCCATTCACCTCATGTTGATCCTTCTTCTTCACCTTTCTATAACCCTTCATCATCCCATCATGATACTGGAGCATCAGGCAGTGAAAGGAACATTGAGACAACTTGGGATAATGTGACTAATGTTGAGCCATTTCCTAAGACCTATCAGAGAGACCACATGCATGTGTTTTCTTCACATGGTGTGAAAGGGGCCATGCTTTCTTCATCAAAACAATAGGTAGACAAAGGCAAGGAAAAGGCTACAGAGCCTATCATTGATGAGCAGGAGGATACACATGAAACTGAGTAGGAGTTTCAGCTGATTGACCTTGATGATGAGGACAAGGTTAGAATCACCAATTCATTGATTAGAATCAAAGAGGCAAATATTAGTGAGCTTTAAGCTAATCTTAACAGAGCATGGTATGTAATTGACTTCCTTGAGCAAGAAAATCAGCAGCTGAAGACCATGCAGATCATTCGTGAGGTCAGGACCATCAAAGCTCAAAAAGAGGTAGGGAAGGCTAAGGCCTTGTTGGAGGAAACCTTGGATAGATTTGGTGAGCTTGATGGTGAGGAGGATCAGCCTCCAAGACAGAGACCAAAGACAATAGGGCTTAAGAGAGCTCTAGCCCGTGAAAGACATAAAGAAGCTAAGTTGGAAGAGAAACTCACTCTAGGTGAGTTGCTTTCCCTTGAGATTAGAAAAGATAGAGAGTCATGGCTTGATAGAGCCAACTTGCATTTGAAGGGCTTGCTGGAGAAGGCCAAAAGGGACAATGATATTCAAAGGAAAATGGAAAAGCATAATGCCATGAGAAACAAGATTGCAAGGGCTAAGCTGAAACGAGCCCATGCAAGTATTCAAGAATTGACCAAGAAAAAGGATAAGGGGAAGTTATACATACTTGATGAGGTGTCTCTTCATACCTATAACCCTTGATCAACAAGTAAACTCACAATTTTGACAAATTTTGGGCATTTTTGGCACTATGGTGCATTTTTGAGTTTTTCAGCAATTTGGACAAACGAAAATTAGTGGCACTGCGCTCTTTTTTAGGGCATCCAATTGAAAAATGGCCACCACCATCATGTTCAAAATGATTAGGAAATTAACTACAGCAATTTAGAATATTTGGAGGAGAACGTGTCCCTCAAAAAGGCAAAAAACCACCAAAAAAACATGTTTCTGCCCTTGTTTTTGCCTTGGCACCGTGCGTTTACCAATCTTGGGACAACAGTTTTTTGATAGGTCATATGGACACCACTTTGAAACCTAGAGGCATATTTAGAAACTAGACTCAGATATATTTCCAATGAGCTATCCTGGAGCTGATTTGGACATCGGGAAGGCCTCTAGAAGTTGTCTGCAAAAAGGTCATTTTTTCTGTCATGGCGTTGCGCGTTTAACAGGAAAATGCAGTTTTCATCAACATCAACAAAATTTTGACTTTTTGACTTTTTACTTGGGAAAATGAGAAAATCACTGATGTAAATGGTCATGGTGAATTTAAATATCATGTTTTGAATTTTATCTAGGGTAGATGCATTAGATAAGTCTTATAGAGGTCAAATGAATCAGTTTCCTCTCTTTTAGAGGCAAATTGTTGAGTTTTCCTAGTCTTCAGATTATGTTTGGGAGTAGGTCAAATTGATCCCTATCACATGGATTTGATTCCCTGAGGCTAGGGAGAGTGGGTTTGAGGTCTATTTGATGTATTCTCCCATTCATTTCAATGGATGGAATCACTTGGAGCTTTGGGCATCTCAAGAGACATATTTGTATCAGTTTGGCTTGGACATTAATAGAAATGTGCAGCTATTCCTTTGGGATCCATGTGGTATGTAGCGTTTGACATAGTTTATTCTTTGTTATCATTTGTATGAATGTATTTTTAGCTCATAAACCATTTTCATGTCTATCATATGCTTAATTTCAAGTTAAAAGGCATAATTCATGTTTCATGCTCTGTTTTGGGAATTTTAGCATTATTTGTTTATCTTCTTCAGTTTAGAGAGAATCCATCTTGTATGCTCTTCCTAACTCCTCACCAGTATTTCCACCTCACCATAATCATCTTTTCATTTCAAGCCTTCTACCTATCTTGCCCCTTAGAACCCCTACAAATTTTGACCTAATTTCCTTGCTCTAGCTGTTTGAATCCTCTTGATCCAGCAAACCCTACAAAATCAAAATCAAAACCCTGAGCTACTATACCTAGCCTAAAATCTTCTTTCCTCAGTCATCTTGACTGTGTTATATACATAGAGAGGCCTCTCCTGGCCTAGTAGGGCTAGCTACTTGGCTAAGCGTGGTTTGAGGTTACCTCGGGATTGCCTCTCTGTAATATTCCTAAATTAGCTTCAGCTAATAGGAATATTAATTTTGCTTTTGAAATCTAGATGCATGAATAATTGAGCAAGGAGGCTCTTAAATTGCTCAATGTATGAATAAAAATCCTCTCTAATGTGAAAGGGGATCATGAAATAACCAGTTTAAGCATCCACATGTGTGAACAAGGTCTAAACTATGTGGACAAGGTCAAGTTTGACCAAGTCAACATGATTTATTCACAAAGAAGTGGATTCTAAATAAAGCAAGCTAAATGTGAATAGAGATCAATCCAGCTAGATAAAATGAAGGCACCTTGAGTGTGAAAGGGGACAAGGCGTGAAGAATCATTCAAGGTTGACCAAGTCAACAAATATGTCTAGATACATTGCACCATCTTGTTGGGCAGCGCAGTTTTTGTGGAGGAGCCTTTGCATGGAAGCAACCTCATAGTGGGTGGGACCCTTGGTGAGGAAGCTCATCAATTATATAATGAAGGAGATGGAAAGCGTATGGATATATTGGAGATTATATTTTCATGAGGTCTTCTTAGACTTCCTGTATACTTAGCTGTTTAGCTAAGTTGCTGCACTGCTTAGTGCGAGGGTTTGCCCGAGTGGGGATTCCCTACTCTTTCTTGGAGATCTTGCTTGAGAAATCTAAGAGTAGGTTTCTGATATTAATTTTCCACTACCTGGTGTTGGACCAAGCATCTACCTTCAGCAAAAACATAGTCCCTTCAGAAAACTGCATTATTTCTTAAGGTGTGCAGTGGAAGGGGTTAAAACCCCAATTTGAGGAGCTAGTTTCCCAAGAGAAGGATCAACCTTTCTTTGGGAAAGCTAGAGGAAGAATATACAGCCATTTATTTACATTTTCAGCCATATTTTGTAGATATTTAGCCATACAGCGCTATTCAGCCACAGATTTTGTAGCAGCTTCTCTTGTATATCTTTTCTGTTAAGAAATCCTTGCAGGGTCTTCTTGGATTTGTGTAAAAGAGATTAGATCTCTGATTTTGTACATCATTGAGTATTATAATAGAATTATCAGTCATATTTCTCTATTTTTTGAGTTAACCTCTCTTTAGACTGCGTAGTCACTTGTGCAGCTGCTCCGGCATTTTGGCAGTCTTGGGGTTTTGGCAATTTTAAGCTATCTTGAGCAAGGGAGGCATGTTTAACTAAGCTAAAGGAATTTTTTTCTGAAACTATTTTGCATGCATGTCCTATATTTTCCATTATAAGGGACACAACCATTATTTTCCACTGTTTTAACTCAATATTCAGAAAATAGCGTTTTTGAAGCAAAAATAGCTGCTTTTCCCCACTTGGTGAACTGTATAAATGCATAGTTTGTTGTTGTGATTGTTTTTATGATGGCTATGTGTTCAAACACATTACATGATTTGATTACTTTCTGTTCTCCAACTTTGGAATAACTTAAGGTATTCTTATTGTTGTAGAAAATTCCAATTTTGGAACATTACACTCTCTCAGCCTGAGGTTCAATCTAAGTGATAACAGAACCATCCAGAAGATCAAATCATTGTGCACAAAGACAATAAACATGTTAAGAAAATCCTCAGGGAGTGGGAGGGAGTGCTCTGGTGGACCATGGAGATGGTGGCGCGGTGATGAGAATGGTGGATGCAGGTGAAAAAACGATGAAAAACATGGCGGAATGGTGAAAAATGAGCCTGATGGAGGTTGGGGGCGAGGTGCGTTCTAGACCGTCCGATTAGAATAATCCCCGGCGATCTACGGTTAATATTACATGATGGGATTGTTTGGAAGGATGTATGAAGAAATGAGGGGATGGGGTGAAGTTGTTTTAGGACCGTCAGAATACGATAATCAATGGACATGATTGCCCGATGGACTTTATTTGAAGGTTTAGATGAGCAGACAAGAGAGGAGGATGGGATATATCGTGGGCCATTGATTCAGATTGATGGACGACAGATATTGGTGGAGGGAAAAGCTCGGGGGCATAAGTGGACGAGAGATGGAACGGGGTGAGATCAAACCAGAGCCGTTAGATTAGGGCATTCAACGACTGTGATCGAACGAGAAAATACACTGTGGTGGACGAGCGGTAAGGCGGAAAACCGACAGTGGTTTTCACGCTAGGTCAGAGGCGGTATATGGTTTTCAAGAAATTCACGCGATTCCACTCATCGCACGCCACGTGGCAAAACAAAACTGCCTGTATCGCGCGATTTCTGAACGTTATCCTTCAGACACTAAATTTACACGAAACTCGTTCTCAGCTGTCGGATCTGATGATTTTGATTGGACAGCGCAGAGAAAACCCGATGGGGAGAGATGCACGGGGCAGAGGTTAAATCATCGGGTTCATTATGGACTGTAGATCTTTGGGTTTGGACGGTCGTGGTTTGACATCGGGCCGAGGTGTTTTGAAAGGGAGATGGAGGCTTGGAAGGGTGAAAGGGCATTAGATTTCCTGAAGATCGTCGATCTGTAGAGATCGACGGTTCCTGTTGACCCAAACCATAACTGTCGGAAACGAATAAACAAAGAGAAAAAACCATTTTGGCTGGGTTCTCTCGGCTTTTTTAAGCGCCCGGTGCAGAGTTTTAGGTTACATGAATGAGGGGTTAAGGAGAAATAAGCCCTCAGGGGCTTAACCTTCAATGGAGCGGAAAAAGTGTTTTTATGCCTTTTTAAAGGGATTTTCGGGTTTTTTTAGCAGAGGTTAGTGTTTCTTAAGCGCCTGGTCGCAAGGCTGAGGTTGTATGAGGCCGGGGCTGCAGAATATAAGCCCTCGGGGGCTAGGTTCTGTTATAGTGTAAATTGGGTGATTTTTAGGCCAAATCAGTGTTTTTTAGGCCAAATGGAGGGTTCCGGTAGGCAGCAAAGGGGTTTTTTAAACCAGATGAAGGGAGCCATAAGGTTTAAAAGAGAATTTTGATGCTTTAGAGGGTTAATGAGGGGGTTTTGGAGGACTTTTGTGAGGAGGAAAAATGATGAAAATGTAGGCTTTGTGGGGATGAAATGGAGCAACTGGAGGCCTTTTTTGAAGCTTTTTCTTTCACAAACGGTGAGGCTTTTTGATAGACACAACATTGAGGATTGCTTCAGGGGAAAAAACACATGAAGGCTTAAAGAGTGATAGGTTTTCAAGGAAAATGTTCCTCTTCAAGACTTAGAAACCATTTAGCCACCTGTTTGCTATGCCAAATTTTATAGGTGGCTAACAGAAGGTTTCCACTTACACCTTCCACTTTCTCATGATGTACACCATTTGGTTTTGCATACTTGGGAGGAACCATTGGAGGGCAGATTTATTGTAGATTATGTTGAGTTTTGGTGGAAGCTATTGATGAGGAGGCCACAAGAAGAGGAAGGGAGGAATTTTGCTCCACATTTACAGTTGCTTGAGGACAAGCAACATTTTGGAGGGGAGGACTGTAATATTCCAAAAATTTAGCCTACATCTAAATGGAATATTATAGTTTGTTTTATCACTAGGTAGATGAATAAGGGGGTAGGGAGGCCCATAAGCCCCTTTTTTAAGAAATAATAACACTCCTAATGTGAAAGGAGGAAGAATAAGCAGCTGGATTAAGCACCTTTGGGTGTGAACATGGATTGGATCATGTTGATTCAGTCAACTTTGACCAAATCAACATCGCTGTCATGGAGGAGTGGCCTTTATGATGAGACAACACAGTTTTAGTGGAGGACAACTTGCATGAGATTGGTGGAAAGTATGGATGGGACCCAATGTGAGGAGGCTCTGATGCTATATATGGAGGGGATATCAACCATTTTTATTCATGTTTTAGTTTATCATTTTGATATTGGTCTGTTTAGACTTGCTTCCTCTTGCTGTTTAGCAGGGCTGTTGTGCTGTTTAACACAAGGGTGTTCCTGACCGGGAATCCCTACCTCATCCTCAGGGAAGGAGAGGTTCTTTGAGATGAATTTCCTCATTCTGGAATTCTGGCCAAGCTACCTCCTTCAGCTATAGCACAGTTTCTGTTTAGAGCTGGGTTGTGTTGCAGGGTGCAGCAAAGGAGGATCACATAGAGTTGTTTTTGGGCTTCTTTTTCAGTGGAGAGGTAGCCTATCCATTGGAGGATCAACAAGGAGGAATCCTGGGCATATTTTCACATCTTTGGCATCAGGCCAACCATCTACCATCCCTCACGGCGCAGTCACAATTCTGAACTGTGTTATTTTTGGAGGCAATTGCTGGGAGGGTTCATTGAGCTCATCAGGAGGGTCTATTTCTGAGTAGAGGGATCATCCTTCTATTTAGAAATACTATTGGAGGAGGAAATAATCATTTAAGATCTGTCATAGCCTCATTCTTTTCAGACCTAGTTTGCAGTGACATCTCAACCCCAGGGTTATTTGTCACATTGTATATTTCTTGGTATTTCTAACAATCTTTTCTAGGTTGGCTAGAAATCATGTATTAGAGCCCACATATTCCTTTATGGGCATTTATTTTGTTTCTATCAGCCATATTCCATTTGTGTATGTTTGCAGTAGTAGCTACACTGATATAGACAGCGCTGTCACTGCTCTCTGGCATTCTATACAGTTGCAACAACTCATGTGCTGATTGTTTTGAGTATTGGAGGATTGTTCTTATTGCTTGAGTGGCTTGTCCCTCAAGATATTTTTGTATATTGTTGTTGATATATTAATAAAATTACGGCTGCATATTGATCCCTGTCATGTCATGATCATATTTTCTGTGTTTTACATTATTATGTCTTGTATTGCTGCTATTTCCAATTTGGAATATTACACTTTTTTCCAACTTTCTCTCAGCCTTAACTGCAGAAACCTTTTATTTTTTTCCCTTGGCCTTCTTATGTATATTTTATTTTTTTTCCTTTCTCTTTGTTCTTATTTTTGCAGGCTGAAGGTGTGGTTGTGAAACTGGAGGTGTAGGTGTAGGTTGGCCTGCCCTCTAAAACAAAAAGTGATCCCAAGTTTGATTTCTCTTCCCTAATTCTTCTTCAACTAGAGACTTGATTAAAGCTTGATGATACAAGCTATAATCTAAAACAAAAATGTGAGTTTGGACCCTTGTTTACATCTTTGTCAAGCTCTTCAACAAGAAATATGGAATATTTAATGTCTTCATACCTGCAACATGAAAAAGAAACCTCATGTGATAGAGGAATACAACTATATGCCTCCTTTCACAAGTGAGGTACACCTTGATAAGCTTAACAAATTCTGCCCAATTATTCTTAAGATAAATTCTTGGAATTCCCTTGGCCCAATTTGGATATATGTGTGCATCCTTGAGGAAGCTATTGAGGTCTCCTCCCATGATAACCTGCCCTTTAAACCACCTCTCTCCTTCCTGTGGAAGGTTAAATGCTTCAGTAATGTAGTCTTCAGAAACCTGCAATGTAAGGCCATAAACTGTGGCTTCTTGTCCATTAAAATAGTTAGTAAAGTTGTTATGTATAATTTATTAATAATTATTTAAATACAATTATCTTAGGTGTATTAAGTGAAAGGGCATGATCAACGATCATGCCTCTTCGCCAAGGGACACCGTAAGGTTGTATTTAAATCCTTGGTGTTTCCCCATTGTAATCATCTCATATTTTATCAATAATAATATATACTTATTCAAGTTTACCAGAGTTTTTACACTCCATTGGTATCGAGCAGTCGCTCTTCAGGATCTATGTGATCATCAAGAGATTAAAGAATTATAGAGGAAATTGCAGAATTTTTTAAAAAACCAAGTGCTTGTGGGCATCAACATTTTTTTTAAAAAATTGAAGATTTTCCCCTGCTGTCATCATCCCCTTTCCATGCTTGTCGTCCCTTCCTTCCCATTCCACACACTACGCTCTCAGCCCTCACGACCTCACCTCACATCCCTCAACCTGCCCCCCTCCCTACGCTCTCCCTTCAATCCACACATAGCCATACGCAACCACTCGCATAGACCTCACCCTTTTCTCTTGGCCCTCGGGCGACCCCAACCCGCCCCTCTCCTCCGCATCTCAACCCACGCTCCCCAACGCCCTCACTCGGTCTTCAGCCTCACCCTGCCTAACCCCCTCTCCTCTTCGCACAACCCTCAACACAACAATCACACCTGTGCATAGCCACCCTCCCACTCACACTCTCCTCACCTGCAATCGACCCTCACATCACTCAGCCCCCACCTCGCATCCCTCCCCTCATGCTCACCCTCAATCGCATATGCTTTGCCCCTCGCTCACTCCACCTACCTCCGCTCTTGCACTCACAACCATCATCCCTATCGACTCACCTCACCTTCCCCCTCGCTCACGCCCGCCGCCCTCACCTTTGTGGCTCCCACACAACGCTCAACCTCGCTAAACCTCACCTCACCGCTCTTCCCTACACTCAACGCTCTTCCCAACTCACGACCCTCACCCACCCCGCTCCCTCGCCCTCACTCACCCCGCCCTTCACTCACCTGCACTCTCCCCAACTCACGCTATCCCACCTCCCCTCGTCCCTGCCGTCCCTTCGGCCCTCGTCCCCGCCAGTCTGTTGTCCCCATAGCAAAAAAAAAAAAAAAGAGTGCGTTTTTTAAATATTTTGAACCATCGTGTCCGTTCAAATTAAGTTTCGATATATATATATATATATTTAATTTTTATATAAACCTTAATTTAAAATTAATTTTTATATAAAAATTAGTAAAAATAATAATAATAATAATAATTATTATTATTATTATTTTAAAAAAAAGAAGAAGGAAAAAACTGGCAGAAAAATATTCACCACCGCATACGCATTTAATGTCTTCATCAATGTTAATGGCCGATTTCCAAAAAAAATTGTTGGATCTTGAGAAATAGATCAATAATAATTCCGAAGACTTCTGCAAAAGACTAGTCGATCTCGAGGGGTCAGTTGCAGGAAACTCCAACGATATCAAAAAAATTCAAGATATGACGAATCGAATAGAAAGACAAATGTGGTTAAATCATCACAAGGCCACAAAAAATCTTAGCCAAGCAATGCAAAAGATGACACAACTTTGCGAGAAGATAAGCCAGACACAACGACCCATATCCCCTAATATGCAACAAAATCAACAAAACAATTCTGCAGATTCAGGGAACTCATAAGAGCATCAAGACAAAATCAGTTCCACAAATAATCACGAAGATAGTAATGCAGATTCTCAAAATAAGCAGCTCTGGAATGATTTTTCTAATCAATATCCCCTTCTCGTTCCACCATTAGCATATCAGCGAAAAGAAAAAATCGACCTACCCAAGTTTGACAGTAATGAAAAAAATAGCGTTGCATGGCTTAATAAAGCCGAAGAATATTTTGAGATTTATGACATTAATAATGATGATGAAAAAATTAAGCACACTTCCATGAAAATGGAAGGAGAAGCATATAGTTGGTATATGTGGTGGAAAAAGACGACACTTGCTATCAGTTGGACGAAATTTAAGGATGCATTCTTTAAAATATTCCAAGGTATAAAAGAAGAAAAGTTTTTTTCAACATTCATCAAATTATGCCAAAAAGGATATGTGGATGAGTACACTCGAGAATGGGAGACCTTAGCGACACGAGTACTTGGAATGTCAGAATCTCGTTTAATCCAGTCTTTTATCTCATGACTTAAAATCCATATACAAGAAAAGCTCGAACTTCACGACATTACATCAGTAGAACTAGCAAGGAAAAAAGAAAAAGCTGCTGAAAAGAAATTTTAAAGGTTATCGTGGTCAAAATCAGAAAGAGTATATTCGAGACAAAGATTTCCTTAATTTGAAAATATAGATAACACAAAATATGTCCCACCCTATCTTTGTGAAGAAGAAAAATCTAACATGGAAATACAATAGATGAGAGAGGGCAAGTGAAAACGTTGCGGTGAAAAGTGGGACCCTAAGCATAGGTGCGCTAAAAGAAACGAGACAAAGAATCTGTATAACTTTGAAGCAACATATGACTCTAACAATGATGAATCAGATGTAGCCACTCTAGAACTAGATGATGGAAGCATTACACAAATGTCCTTATCAGCTATGACAGGTATATCACAACCTCACACACTAAAACTAAAAGGACATATTAAGAAGAACAACATAATGGTTCTCCTTGAGACCGGCAGTACCCACAATTTTTTAGATTCGACCATGGCCAAAAGACTCAACATCTTTACGTTTCCCATGCCCAATATGAAGGTAATGGTGGCCAATGGTAAGACAATTGAGAAGGTAGGGAAATGCCATAAAGTCAAATTGCAGATTCAAAATTTTAATTTAGAATCTCCATTCTACATCGTGCCATTACAAGGAGTAGATGTGGTCTTAGGAATTCAATGGCTACAAACCTTAGGTACCTATTCTGCCAACCATCAGAAGCAGTTTATAAGCTTTAACTGGAAAGGGCAGAAGCACAAGTTGTATGGATTTCCAACCCTAGAAAATCAAATGATATCGTCACCTCAGGTGACGAAGATGATTCGAAAAGGAGCACCAGCCTATATAGTACAATGTCATCAGTTAGAAATGTTATCTACAAAAAGGAACCACGAAGAGTCACCAAAAGTACAAGGATTAGTTCATAAACACGAAAAAGTATTACAAGAAATACCAATAAAAATGCCTCCCAATAGGAAAATCGAACATACAATAGAGGTCAAGGCAGGATCCGACCCTGTCAATATCAAATCTTGTCGCTTTCCACATCACCAAAAGATTGAACTCGAGAAGATGCTCCACGATCTTTTAAAAATGTGGGAAGCAAGAGCCCGCCTCTCGGGAAACCCACGCATTCATTAACAATGTCCATCATTGCGTATGCTTTGATGACAAAGCATCTTTAAGAGAGGGGCAATGTTATGTATAATTTATTAATAATTATTTAAATATAGTTATCTTAGGTTTATTAAGTGAAAGGGCATGATCAACGATCATGCCTCTTCACCAAGGGACACCGTAAGGTTGTATTTAAAGCCTTGGTGATTCCCCATTGTAATCATCTCATCTTTTCTCAATAATAATGTATACTTATTCAAGTTTACTAGAGTTTTTACACTCCAAAATTCTTGAGCTACTCTTGAGTGAGAGCTCCCTACCCTGGTGCACAAAGAATACCACCCTACCTGGATAAACAAGATTCTTACCTCGAATTTGCATCCACTAGGTCTGAACCCTGTGGCTCAATTCGATTTATTTTTCCACCTATTTTAGTCATATTCATAAATTAATGACTCTATCTCTTGAAACTGATAGGTGGCAGATTTGGAAGACTTTCACCTTACAAGTGTTGCTTGTATTCTTCTTTGAAATCTTGTCTGAAATCTAGACTCCTTCTCAAACTACAACTCTAAGCAATTTGATCTCCAATAGCTAAACTCTCAAATGATCATGCTCCTACTTTTTCGGTGGTTTTAAAACAAAACCTATGGTTCATCACCCCATGAAAATAGACTTTCATTATGACAAATATCCCTCACCATGATGTGCACCATATGATAGCCATTATTACCTTCAGTTGGATACGTATTTTCGTATGGAAAGTTCTAAATGGCTTGAGACAAGAGGATCTGTGACTGGCAGTCACCTCTGCTGTCTTGTTAATTATTGGCCGAAATTTTTGGTAGCACTGCTGTGCGACCAACCAAACAATCATTGCGTTAAGATTGATGACCACGATCTCCTTCGTTCAAAAAAACACATACTTTGACATACATTTAACTAACTTCGGGTCGATAGGCAGGACAAGATTAACGGTTAAATGCATTAATGCGGGTTTACACATAGGCATTAACATATATCATGACTTGACTTCAACCAAACTAACCACATAGGACACCTATCATGAGATATGAAATATTTAAAAAAATATTTGAAGCGTATTTACACTACAACACGTGGCTTGAAAAAAGAAGATGCGTTTTTTCGTTTATTTAAAAAAAAGAGAGTATGCTTCTGGAATTTCTAGCAGCATCAGAATATAAATAAAAAATGAACAGAAACAGGAATATAATAGATTGTCCGAAAATACTAAAATAGGCGCTTCCGGAATTTTTGGTAGCGACCAATTTTTTTTTTTAAATTTTCAAAGTCTAATCCTAAAAACAAAAGAATTAAAATGGACTCATGACTTAGCAAAGAACTGTGCTAACACTATAACCAAGAATAATGTTGTAAGAAAAACATACTGACCATGGAGCTTTATAACCTAGCTCATTGCAGTATTTACAATGATCAACCTGTTGAGAATCAAACCAACATGACAACATAACAACATAACATCATAATGACATGACATCCATACCACTTATTGGAGATTTATAACATAGCTCATGTTGGTATTTAGATCCATACACATATGTACATATACCAAAACATCATACCAAAATATACCAAAACATCTTCCAAAACATTTGCTCAACCAATGAATAAGGAAGGATACATAGCTCACATATGATCTGCCATCTCCCATGAAGATTCATCAGTACCAAAGTGCTTCCATTGCAATTTAACCTGCTCGATTTCTCGATTTCAGAGCATGAGCATATTTCTCTGCAAAATGCATTGAGGTTCCGATTAGAATTCTCCTTCTGGCTCCACCTTCAATACAGACTAGTCAATCACATGATCAACATATTTAACATATTTCTTAAGTAATAAAACATGGAAATCATCATGTAATTTCACTGTGGAAGTTAGTGCAAGTCGATAGGCTATTGGCCCATTCCTTTCAATAATCCTGAAAGGTCCACAAAACTGTGGTGCCAACTTGGAACGCGATCCAATCTGAAAAGAGCTCTTCTTGGGCTTGATGTGCAAGTACACATGCTCCCCAACCTAAAAATACTTAAACAAACTATTTTGATCTATATAACTCTTATGCCTATCCTGTTCTTCTTTAAAATTCTTCTTAATTACCAGCATTTCTTGTTCCATTTTTGCCAACATGTCTGGTCCAATCAACACCCTGTTAATTGGATAACTCCAACTGATGGGAGTATTACAGCTCCACCCATACAATACCTCAAATGGACTCATCCTCAAGGAATCCTGATACCCATTGTTGTAAGAAAACTATACCAGTGGAATATACTCTTCCCACTTTTATTGTTGATGCATTACATACATCCAAAACATGTCCTCCAATATCCTGTTGAACATCTCTGTCTATCCATCTGCCTACGGATGATTGTGCTGAAGGCCAAATTTGTGCCCAAACCTACGAATAACTCCTTCCAAAACTTGGAAGTGAACTTTGCATCCCTGTCTGACACAATATTCTTTGGAACACCATGCAATCTTGCCACATATATAATGAACACCTATGCTACATAGCTAGCTGAGAATGTAGACTTCACTAGAATGAAGTGCACTACCTTTTTCAATCTGTTCATGGAAATTACCTCCCATTTCCATTCTGGAATTGAAATCGGCTGTAATAGTCCACCTGGATGCTTACACTACCTTAACATGTTGAAAATCCAAGCACCTAGCCACAAAATCTGCTACGTCACTCTCCAAATTCGGCCAATAGTAGAACTTATTTAATGTGGTCAATGTCTTCTGATAGCCTGGGTGACATGAGTATGGTTTCACATGAAACTCCCTAAGGATCACCTTATTGAGTTAAAAATTGTCTGGCACACATATCTTGTCTCTAAGCTTAGCCAATCCATCTGCCATGAGATGATAATCCACATCCTATACTCCAGTACCTATGCCGGTACCTATACCTGTGTTAGTCATCAATATTTTTACCTATTTTGATGACTAGATTCCTTGGCTGAATTTTCTAGAAGCTAATCTCAATCTGTCAATTTGTCATCTAGAAAACACCTCAAACAAATTTTTGCCTTCCTACCCCTCTCCTTCAGCCTATAATGAGAAAAACCCTTCAGTTTCCCTACCTATCCCAATTTAGCAAAGCCTCCCTATCTATAGCTGTTATAAGTTTGCTTCTCTACCATCAAAATCCTTTGTTTTCATGTAACTCACTGTCCAACATTTAACAAAGTGTATACCCCTCTCTCACTGATCACTTTGTCATGTGATAACCTACTCATGCCCAAGAAGCCATTCAAAATCCATGACAAAGCATGTAGGTCTAGGTGGTGGTGTTTTAGGGAAAATTCCTTGGCCAGACTATTTTAAGCCCAAAACTCTGTCTTCAATATCAGTCAGCCATCATGTCTTGCTATTTTCCAAAGCCAAAACCCTTGTCTACCCCTAGGTCACGCACCATAAAAAATGTCACTTTGTTTTGTTTCTAGCAAGGCTCAGGAATATTCAAATCAAGAAAAGAGAAGGAGTTTTCCTTGTCTGAAGAAACATGATTAGATCAGGCATGATCCCCATGAAACATCAAAGAAGCCCTCCAAAATTCAAAAGCATCTGTTTTTACATCTCTGCAGGGATGTACTGATTGATGAAACTAAAACAAAGTATGAGAAAAAAGAGCACCTCATGAGAAAGTTTCATGCGGTGTCAAGATTTACTATGAAAGTCAGAGAAAAGTGCAGATTGTGACCAGCCCTACAGATCAGCCTGGTACAACCAACAGTGACAGTCTTTGACATAAAATAGCTTTAAAGCAAATTAGACCTCATAGTGAAAGTATAGAAAGGAAAGCTTCTTCCTATACCTTACCATGCACTTGGGCTCTGAAAGGTAGTCAAGGACGAGTTCACTATACCTTATGAAAACACAGTTAAGGGAAGAAAGAGTTGTTTCAAGGATGCATAACAATGAGCGCTTACCACTTACAAAGAACTTTATTTACTCCTTAAGATTCACAGTAATTTTATGCAAAAAGGATGTACTTTACTAACAGGTCCTCATGAAGCAAAAGACATTATGATTCAAATTATTTCATCAAGGATAAGTACCAAACATTCGTTGTTGCCTTCTATTTTGTATTTTTCAAACAAGCAGATAGGGGTCACAATTTTGATATGAGTGAAGTTTTACAATTTTAAGGACCTCCATCAGTAAAAAGTAGGAGGCCTCATGGTAGGTATGAAGGGTCACAGAGGCTGTGTGTAGGAAGCCTCCTTCAAAAGATAAGCAGAGGGTAAAGGCACAGTCTCAAAGGTCCTAGATTTGGAACAGGTAGCTTTTCTCAAAGGTTAACACTATCAGATCAAAGACCTCCTTCTAGAGAAGAAAGGCTATCCCCCACAGTCCTAAAGAAACCTCCCTTAAATGAAAAGCACAGGATCTCTTTCCAATGATAAATATAGTTTTTCTAAAGAACCACTAACAATTTGTGCATGGACATTTTCTAGTTGGTTGACAGAGGTCAAAAAAGCACCCATACAATTTATCAAACATTGAGGACCCACAAAAAACTGGTTCAATAGAAAAATATTCAAATGATGTAGCAGTGTTGAGATGGATGAAGTTTATATGTTTAAAAGGACCTCCTTCAAATAAGCAAAGGGTCAAAATTCATCAAATATTGACAGTGTTTGGAAAGAGTTGTTAGTAATGGGCAGTTTGAGAGATAACGTGTTTGAAAGAATGCATTCACTGACAAACCAAGGCTAGAATTTGATTAAAGAAACCTCATCTAAATGGTAAAAAGGTACACCAAGCTCTATTTAAAAGTGACTTTTGCAACAGATAGAAAGAGAAATTCACATAGGTGATTTATGTAAAAGAGGCATTTTTCATTCAGAAAAGCCTATTATAGTTTTGAAACGCCTTCCACCAAATGATGAGAGCAAGTTTTAAATGTTGAAAATAACATTTTTCAAATAAATAGACAGAGCTTTAAAGGGGTTGAAACATGGAGTATAGGACAAGCACCCATGCAGTTTGTCAAACATAGGCCTCCTTCACAAATAAGCAGAGGGCCCACTTACCACAGTTGCATAAGACCTCCTTCAAAATGAGCAGATGGTCAGGTTGCCCAGTGTTAATTCTGTGATTGAGAAAAAATGTCATTGATACATAGTGAGAGCCTTTTTTCATGTCAAATGGAGTTTTAAAAAACAATGTTGTTTGAAAAGGGCAAAGTTATTTTGTTTTAATACAAAGGAAAAAGCAAAAGGTCAAAATCACAACAAGGAGGGAAAAAAATTCAAAAAACGTTTTAAAAGGGCGCTATAAAAGCTCTCAAAGAAGAGGTTCACTTTCCATTTTGCAAGCAAGCAGAAGAAAACATTTTTTTCAAACCCTAGGCGAGCAGTTTGCAGAAGTTTGAAGACACAACGCGCCTGTGGCAGGACAAGACGCGCCTGTAGGTGTTCACAGAAGAATTTTACACATGGCGCGATGCACCTGTAGTGGCGTGCGATGCGCCTATGTGTTTTGACTAACCGGCAGCGGGCGCCCAGTGCCCGACCCGACAACGTTCAACACAGAGTGCAGGTTCTACGCCCCTGTGCATAGGAGCGTAGCACCGCTCAAACAAACTCCATTTCACCTCAAATCGGATTTTCGCATGGTGAAATTGTCTCCAAAAGAAGCCAACACATTTTCCAAGAGGTATTTACTGTTTTCATCACCTAACTTTTTGAGTTTGAGGGGTTTTAAGAGTAAATTTTGTTAAGGAAAAAACACAGTGTTATGAAGGTAAAAAACACAATTTACTCTAGAAACCACCATGTTTACAAAGATGAAACAAAACAGTGATTGAGGAGAAAGGCTATTGTTTGATTACAAAGGCCTGTTTCACTTAAGAAGCCAAGCATAGTTTTTGAAAAAGAAAAAATAGTGTTTTAAAAGGAGAAAGGTCTGTTTTGATTAAGAAGCCAAACATAGTTTTAAAAGAGATACAGTGCTAAAAGAGAAGTTCTATTTTTGTTCATTTGAGAGACCTGTTTTGCTAAGAGAGTGAAGGAAATCCTAAACAAAGCTATGCCTCCAAAGAAAGTCAGCAAGGGTGGATTTCGCAAAAGGTTTGAGCCTGTTACAACTCAGGAGATTAATGACTCCCCTTCGGTTCTTTTCAACTTCCATGAGGTGGGCTACCTTGATTTTTGCCAAAAGGTCCAGGAGGTCACCAATTACCCTCCCTTAACATAGTTGTTCGCCCTAAGGTTGCAAGGAAAACATGTCCACCTAGCAGGTATGGACTTTAAACTCACTCCTAGCATTGTCTCCAAAGCAACTAAGATCCCCTATTTAGGAGAAAAGTGGTTAAAACAAGCATACCTAGATCTAAATCACTATAAACCCTTTCTAAAACCAGACCATCAGGATGCTTGCCAAGCTATATTTCCTTTTTCTCACTTTTTGAGCAGCTATGCTCCCCTCATGAGAGTTATCATGAAGTATTTCACATGTGAAGGGAGTTTTCTCGGATTTATTCCTATCACATCAGACTTCTCATGCATTTCACAAGGACTCAGTTGCTAAATCTCCCTTTTTTCCTCTGCAAAAGAATAGACAAGATGTCCTCCCTTGTTCAAAAGATACCTCCTACTCAGAAAAAAGCTAGTCTTTTCCATCATTCTCTCACCAAAATCATCATCCTTCACCAACTTGAAAAGAAGGGAGTGTCTTGGGAGACCTTCATTTCTCATCCAGATTTTGCTACTGCCTCTTCAGCTAATGGCCCATCTCACATATCCTCCTCACCCTCCACTCACTATGTCTCTCCTCCATCAAGTCAAAATACTCCTCAAAGGCAAACATCTCCCATGATTGATAGTGAAAAAGAGAAGTCTTATGAAAGCAGGCATGAGGTTAGTAGTGATGAGGAACATAGGGACACTAAAAAAATTAGTGAGCATGAACCAAGTGAAAAATCACAAGGCAGTGACCTGAGCAGCAAACTAGTGATGGTGAAGAAAACTCACCAAGGGATAAGGAAGTTAGTGGCACTCAGCAAAGTAGTAAGGATGCAGAGCAAAGCAGCCCTAAACAGAGCAGTGAAAATGAGCAAGGGAACAGTGAAGATTCCAAGCAAGCTAGTGGTGATAGAGAGCAAAGTGAAGAGGTTCAAAGCAGTGATGAAAGACAAAGTGACCATGGTGGCAGCCCACACACAGAGTCTAAAGAAGACATTCACAATAAAGGCGACCCTCAACGAATTCAAGACAATGATGAGGGTAAACAAGGAAGTCTACAGGCAGACAGTGAAGATGATCAAACAATAGAAAAGGATGATGAAGGTAACAACCCTAAAGAACATTTTCTAAACAACAATGATGAGGTTGAAGGCAACATATGTCAAGAGGTTCAAAACAGTGACAAAGGTGAAGCTGGAGTAGATGATGATGAAGGCAGCAATGTAAAAGATCAAGTTGAACAAGTGCTAGAGTTAAAACCTCCTCTCTCTTCTCCTCAACATAGCCAAGAGCATGTGCTAGCTGCCTCTCCTAGGCAAGGGGCCATGACTCTTCCTCCAAAAGTGGTGAAGCCTAGAAACACCAGATCTGCAAAGAAGAAGTTCACTCCAGCAGTGACTAGAAATGTCACTAGGGCGCTAAGAAGTAGAGGAAAATTGCCTAAGAAGAGTATTGTTGAATTTCCAAAGAGAAAAATGACAAAGAAGTCTATCCAAAGCAAGGGTAAAGAAAAAGATGAATAGCAGGAGAGTAGTCATGAAAAAGAAAGGGAGTTTGACATCATAGAAATAGACAGTGATGCTGGAGATGATGAAGCTAGAATTCTTGAGTCTCTTTTGCAAAAAAGAGAAGCCCAAATCCATGACTTAGAAACTGATCTAGAAAATTCAAAGGACGTCATACATGTTCTACAAATGCAAAATAAACAAATGAGTGGGAAAATGGCAATTTATGAGGCCCGGGCATTCAAATATCAAAGGGAAGCATACAAAGCACAAGTCAAGCTTGAAGAGTATATGGGCGAATTTGATGATACTGAAGAAGAAGAGCAGCCAGTAAGAAAAAGGCCTAGGACTATGGGTCTTAGGAAGGCTTTGGAGAAACAGAAGGAAGAAGAAGCAACCCTTGTTTGATCTTATCCTCTCACACAATTGCTCGCCCAAGAAATAGAAAATGATAAAGAATCATGGCTTGAAATAGCCAACAAGCATTTGGAGGATAAATTAGAGAAAGAAAACATAGACTTTGGTCTGCAAAGGAAGATGACTGGGCACTACAAGAAATTGAACCAATTTGCCCGAAGAAAGCTCAAACTTGCTTAAGAGAGACTCAAAACTGCCCGAAGGAAGCGCCCGGTGGAAAAAGAGGAAAAAGGCATATCTAGGCTTGAAATCTTGGCCTTAGCTTCCTTGCATGCTTCTAAGAACCCATAAGGGGCTTGCTCACCAAAATTGAGCAAATTTTGACATGATTTTGTTTTTTGTGTTTTTTGGCCCTAATTGCACATTTTTATAGGCGCTGCCATGGGTGCTAGGAGCATCCTCAGCTCATGAAAGTCATTTTTTTGGATGTATTAAATTTGGGGGCAGATACTCACAAGTTTTCAGATCAAAAGGAGGTGTTTTGGTCCCCCAAAGAGGCAAAAATTAGTCAATATTCACCTTTCTGCCTCACATATCAGCAGATGAGACCCTCCTTGGTTTTTTCACTCCATCCACCTTTTGACAGACTTCTATGGATAAGTTTTGGAAACCTCAAGTAGTTCTAGAAACTAGACATCCAGGGCTTTCCAACGAGCTATCACGGGCCTTGTTTTAGCATCGGGAGGTCCCTCAAAAGTTGTTTTAAAAACATGCTTCTTTCTGCTGCTACGCTCCTGTAGCATTTTGGCTAAAAAAGCAGTTTTCTGAATATGGTCATCCAAATGTGCGTTTAGCTATTTTTAACTCCATGTCAAAGATTAGAAGTCAATTTTCTTGCTATTTTTGGCTTAAATTGATATTTTTGAAGATATTTTTTGCCTTGGGCTTTGCAAAGCCTCAAGGGAAAAATAAGATATTTGTATTAGGCCAATGGCCTTTTAGATGATCTAAGATAATTTATTTCTCTTTGGGCTATATATTCCAAGAGAATTCATTGAAACAAGGGGCTGAACTTGATGTTATAGAGCAATACATAGTATTACAAGCTTTGAAGAAATACTTTGTCTCATGAAGTGGATGATTTCTTGTTTGACTTGGATGGCGGAGGAGGACTGTTTGTAGGATTCCATGGCTTGGTGAATGGTATTGTGTTCCTTATCTGTTATGTTTCCTTAGTTTATCATACATGTTTTCATGCTTCTTGCTTGCTATAGGTCAGTAAAGAATAGATTTGAGACATGCCCATGGAGGCACCTCAAGTTTCCTGATTCATTACAGCTTCTATGTTTTTCTTCTTTCTTGGTTATGTCAAAGAATTCTTAATTGCTCTTTGGTACCCTAAGAACTTGTTATCAGTTTCATTAATGGTTATTATGTATGCTATCTAGCATGATTCATGGTATGCCCTGCTTACTCATAGCTAACCAAAACTCCATCTTTGAAATCTCTCTTTGAAGTATTGGTTGTCTAGTTAAGCCAAAGAGGTCTTGTTTTGATCTTGCCCTTTGCCCATGCTCTGCAGTCTTATTTCAAAGTTACCAATAACTCAAAATATGATGTTTAGGAGTTCCCTCTTCATAGATTGAGTTTTTTGTTTGTCTTATTTGTTTTCCCAAAAGTCTGAAGGTGATTTTCCCAAAGTTAGAGGGTCTTATACTTCTATGGATCCCCTGATTGTTTATTTTATGCATCTATCAGTTTGAGTTTCATTTATAGTGATTAATGGTTAGCCCTACCACATGGATGTTTGATGTAAAACTATTTATGCATAAAACCTCGTTGTATTTCACAAACTTAGTGTCCATCTCATTTCAATTACACCCAAAGAATCCATTTATCTCGACCAAATCGGCCCTGCAATATACCTTGTCCACCATTTGAGGCATTCTCAACCTTTTCGACCCTATAGCCTAGTTGATCTGACACTCTTTTTATCTATTTATCCTTTGATCATTTCTCCCTCAAAAAACCTAAAACAAACCAAAACAAACTTAACAACTAGCCTAAAATCACATACATAACAAGCAAACAAGTTTACATCCTTTGCATAATAGAGAGAGCCCTCTTTGATTCTATGAAGGCTAGGTCCTAGGGCTCCAAAGTTGGTTTGATGTTACCCTGTCACTTGGCTTGCCAATCTGCCAAATCACGGGACCCTAACAAACTGTACCACTACATGCACCATTACCTGTACATGTACCTGTACCTTTACATGTACCTTTACCACTAACTATACTTGTACCTGTACTCTGCTGCAAACTGTGAAAAATATCCATATACCTGTCATCCTACTGACCTTCCTGTTGAAGAGGTAAATTCCCTCTGCAGACAGAGGCGATCCCACTAGCCCATATCGGGTCTAGCAACAATCAAGTCACGCAATGATGCAGGTTCCTAGTTACAAAACGACAAAAATCATAACGAGTAGCCTACCTCAAATCCCACGCAGTGGTCGTTGAAGAAAAGATGATGTTTCCCATCCCTCGCTTGGTAGATCACGATCCTTCCGTTCGACACATCTGAATACCTGCACACATGCAAGGAAACAACAACATACAATGTAAAATCTAAAGCATGTAACCATACATCAGTCATAGAGGATATAATTCATTGCATAAAGAAATAAACACATGAATGGAACCATAATCAGAGTCGCTTATATTATAAATAACAAAGGAAAGATTACAACCCAAAGCTCTGACGCTATGATCTTCCTTCGGCAGGGCTGACAGCGGAGCACGTCTCAACAAAGCCTGTCAGGAATCTGGACAAAGCTCTCTCTCTTCGGCTTGGCTCTCAACAACTGCCTGGCTATAGTTTCCTTCTTACAAGTTCAGCTAGCTTGCTAATGGAGAAGGCAAGCTTTTATAGATGGAAGAAGGGGAGTTGGGATCCCTATAATCATGGGATAGGCCCTATCTCTAAGGAAGCTTCCATGATAGGTGGAAAACCACTTCCTATACATGGAGATCTAGAGCCAAACCACCCAACTCCTTTTGATGACTCATTCAGGAGTTTGTTGGAATCAAACTTCCGCCATTTATTTTTAAAAAACATCCCTCATTAAGCTTGGTGCGAGTGAGACACAGGGACAGAGCGCCAGCTGGCATGCCCTCTAGTGTGGATTCCCCCATTGGCACGAGGGATGAACTAGCTAGTCTCGCCAAGGCAAAAATATCTGTTTTTAAGGTTTTTCAGAGGAAACTTTCTTCAGGGGAATGTTTGTCCTTATGAAAGGGGATGCCATGAAAGTGGTTTCAGGTCATGTTACTTCTCACAGGTCACGGGAATAGCCCTCCAATGTGTGGGACAAGGGATTGCAGGGACAGTGACAGAATGCTGTGTAACAGATGCCCCCTAAAGCATGAGGTTCGAGAGAGAGGGAGGGGTGAAATTCTTTATGAGAACATGCCCAACTGAAAACACTACCGTTGGAAAACCTGCGAAGACAAATACAACTAATATCTCAAATACATGATATGTGGTATGGGCATAGCCATCCATAATAGAGTGTACAATAATCGAGATCCGAGGTATACAATAATCGAGATCCGAGGTATGGACGCAGCCATCCAGTAAAGAAGGATCAACAAGTAGACTCAGGTATGGTCGTAGCCATCCAATCAAATGAGTCATGTAACCAATCATGATAATCCACAAAAATCCACAGCCTGGATTTCATCAGACAAAATCCAGGGTCTTGCGCTCCATCTTGACCCGAACAAAGTACAAGTTCGAGCATGTGAATAAGTGAGCTGAAGTCGAACATGCAAGAACATCGTCTGATTACCAGCCAATAATGAAAGTCGTTAACAAACGTGAGAGGAGCCACCAATAATGAGGATGGCCCTTAAGGTACTATAGGTACAATCCACGGAATGTGAACAATGAGTTGGCGTCGAACACCCGCAGAATCATCTGATTGAAGGCCAATGATGAAAACCTTGTGTCGAATGTGAGGAATCTACCATTGAGGCATGCAGGCTCCAAGGTACCTGAAGGGAGTCTCTAGTTCAGCTTCCTGGATAATGAGCTGAAGTAGACAGGAAGTGACCTTGATAGAAGGTGGGCCATAGTGTTTCCCACATCATCGACGCGAGATAGAGGAACATGATGTTTATGAATCAAGATCAGTGGAGAATCAGAGGGAGGTTGAAAACTGTAGAGGCCAACTTCTCTTGAAAATATCGGCGGCACGACATTGGATCTGGTAGTATTTGACATCAAAGGATCTAAGGTCATGATGACATGGCAAAGAGCAGATGAGCGGTCAAAAAGGACTACCCAAACCCATGGAGGTAAGCATAAAATGAGATGAGATGTCCCCAACCTGACACGAATGTAGACAAGTGCCATGTTCAAGAGCGACATACTACCGACACGACGGTGATACTGGTTCCATTTTTCCCCACCATTTCTGGCGAGTACCCCAATTATTTTTGGAAACAAGCTTGAAGGGGATAGCATATGCTTGTGATATAATTTTGTCCTTCAGATAAATCCAACCTAGTACATTTAATGAGCCCTAGGAAGGAGGAACTCGAGTATTGTCATTATGACGGAGTCCGATGTCATCAGGTTTTAATGAGTCTGACAAAGGAAGAACTCAGTGTCTTTTCATGTTTAGAGAGTTTGAAAAGACAGCGGAAAAGAAAACGCCAACAGTCCCTTTTCATAAATAGTTCCTCAGGTCCGAAAAGGTAGAAAACTATGTCTGAGAAAACCTCCTAGTCGCGATAGGCTAGGGTATTCCTTTTTTGTAAATAATCTATCCTAGCCCGAAAAATGGGTAAACGTATACTGGGTAGATGTCGTTTCGCAGCCAATTTAACGAGCTCAAAACGACAAGCGACTCGACTATCTTTTCATTTTTAGAGAGTCAGAAAAGAGCTGAAAGATGACTCCAGTGGTGACTTTTCATGTTTTTACCGAGTTTGAAAAAATATAAAATACAACTCGTATCGTCGTCCCAGTCACGTGAAAACTTGTCGCTGCACAAAAAGCAAGCATAAAACCCATTTTTCGACAAAATATGATAAAATATCAGAAAAATAAGCTCCAAAACCTAATTTGATTTTGAAAAGTTATAAATATGACAAAATAGTAAAAAAATATTTACTTTTTACATTTTTACCTCTTGTGCAGAGCGATAGTGAGTTTTTCCTTGCGATCTTGCAGTGACGATTGTGGACGATCCGGTGCATCATTCTGAATCCCGTCTTTTCCAGGTAAGAGGCGCTTCCATTAGCTATGTTTTAATCCTTATTTCATAGCTTTCCATTGTGATTTGACATCCCTGAGGGGAGGATTTGCAAATTTAGGGCTTCCACGGTTGGCGTGGGTATGAGGCATGGACCCACGCCAATCAAACTCTTTTTTCAAAAGGGTTGTGCCAGCTGGCGCGACTGTCAGCAAAACAGTCACGCCAACTGCACAACCTCATTTTCCGCTCAAATTTTACAAAAAATGAACCAATCAATTAGATTTTTGAATGCCCAAGGGATCTTATGATGTGCTTATGACCATTTTGATGCAGGTATAAAGCCACAATGGTGATTGAATGGAAATAAAGGGAGCACAGTGAAGAGGAAGAAATGGCAATGGGGAATGAGCAATGCATGAATGCTCTCCAGGATTATGGTTTAAAGAAATTCTTCTTGACACCATGTCTCAGGGCACAACCTGAAATGTTACAATACTTGATAAGTATCTGGGATGAGAATGAAGAGAAGTTTAGGCTTTGAGATCAAGTGCTCGAACTTGAAGTGTCCAATGTCTACTTCATCACTGGATTGTCTCGCAGAGGTCCAGTTCTGATCATGACAGGTACTAGGCCTTCTGGTGAAAAGATGTTGATAGTTATGGAGAGAGTGTGCCCAGGGGCACAAACAAGATCAGGTAGTGGTCAAGTTGACATTCACACTGTTCCTGATCTAGCACTCATAGCGGTGCTACATACTATTACGCAGGCCGTGGGGTCGCAAGCGCCGCATGAGGCTACCAAAACACAGCTCCTCTTGGTGTCAGAATGTATGAACCCGACATTATTTGATTGAGCTACAACCGTAACCATGAATATCAAACAACAATTGACTAAATGTAAAAGGCCAAACTGAAGCAGTTTGGGTATGGGTCAATCTTGGTATCGTTCATCCTAGAATGGCTACCTATCTTCCAGGGCCAGGGGGTGATAGTCGCAGATCCACCTTTGAGAGAGCCACAGATGGCTTGATGGGCAGCACTGATGCCTAGAGCAGGAGGGGGCCAGCAAATGTCATGGCGGCCCGAGTTCTTCGGATGGCTTCGGCGACAGTTGATCATCGTAGAGGACTGGCCCTATGCCGGTACTGATTTCACAGGAGACCTAGACCTTCCACTCCCAGAAGGAGAGGACTGGGATGTGGAGCTTGCTAACACTCTTTATGATTTTATGAATTTTTTTGGGTATACATGCATGTTCTAACAATTGGTCCTATATGTATGTAGATGTTGGCCCAGAGAGGTTCGTCGGGATGTGCCGATCGCACGGAGGACCCCTCTCGCCTATGACCCTCAAGGTGAGGGGGGCGAGGGGAATGACCTGGTTTAGAACTTATAGGGAATCGCCCGTGGGATTCCTGATTATGCTCGCCTAGCAGATGTCCCTATGGCTTATCAGAGGCACACCGTAGGGGTGCCTAGTTGTCTTCATCTCTTACTGAGGCGATTGGTGCGGGCAGTAACATGCTACCATGAGCACCATGCTGATTAGTCGCCTAGGCTTTTCATATGCATATTTTTGAGAGACATGTTGTCTCCGGATATTATTAAAATAGACATGTATATTTTTGGATTTTATGTGATGCACACACACTGCAAACATTCGACATATATATATATATATATATACATGGATATTTTTACATATGATGATGTTTTTTACCAGTTACATAAATGTCTATCTAATACCATGTTAGCTACTACATCTATTAATGCATTCATGTGTCTGGGTATATGTTGATATGTGATGTAATCAAAATTTCTTTCCAGTAAACAAATACGTAGATACAGTATTAAAATGGATGTGTTCCTAACTAAATAATGACCATTGAGTTGTAACACTACAAGCTGTGAGTACATATATACAAGTAATGCACGAATATCGAGGTTAACAGCCTCTTTCAATAATTCCAAAATGGCACTATATTCTGTGACATTATTTGTAGCAGGCCCTAGACAAACACCTTGTAAATTAACTAACTCACCAGCAGGATTGTAGATTACCCAGGCTACTGAAGAAAAATTCCTGGTACTGCAGGAGGCACCATCCGCAAAACCAACATAAGGAGTAATAGACATCTGCACAATCAAGAAGACCCAATCAGCAGAAAGACGCTTACAAAGCACACCACACCACACATGCAGAAAAATGAAGAAATCACCTATGTACACATGCTACACAAGAATGATTCAAGTGTAATACTTCTTCAGGTACAACCCATTTCTGGGTTGCGCCAAAGGAAGACCTTCATAATCAATCAGCTCATAGGCCCCATTTTTCAATACACGTTTAACGATATAGGGCCCATGCCACATGGGCTGGAATTTTCCTGCCCCAAGCTTATCATGTGCTTGATCATACAAGAGGACGAGGTCCCCTTCGATAAAAGAGCATGGAGAAACCGTTTGATCGAAATGAGATTTAACCCTTTTTTTTGTGCCTTGATGACCAAAGAAGCCAAGCGGTGAGTTTCGTCCAGTCATTCCAGATACAAGAGACATTCTTCCTCCAGGGAAGTTTCGGGCAGTAATTCCACAGCCAACTTCAGTGAAGGGATCTCACATTCAACCAGAAGAGTAGCTTCCAGACCATACACCAACTGGAAAGGTGTAAATCCGGTCGCACTCTTCACTGACATTCGATAGGCCCAGAGAGCTGAGAACAATTGGAGATGCCAGTTGGATTTGTGTATACTAATTTTTCGTTGAATCATCATGACAAGCACCTTTTTCACGACCTCAACCTGGAAATTTTCCTGAGGGTAGTATGGCGTCGAGCTGTCGTGACACAAGCCCAAATTCGATGTCAGCTCCGCCATCATGTAGTCTCAAAAATGAGTGCCATGATTGGTGATGATGGCTTGAGGAACACCGAAATGCATGATCACATGGTTGAAAATGAACTGAGCAGTTGTCTTACTGTCAGCGGCCAATGTAGGCATCGCTTCGGCCCACTTGGTGAAGTAATCTACGGCAACGATGATATAAGCATGCCCCCTGGCTGAATGAGGGTTACATGTCACAAAATCAATGCTCCATTTGGTAAAAGGGCCTACGGTAATGACAAGATGTAAAGGGAGGGGTGGCGCACGCATCTTGCATTGGAAGATCTGGCACGCATGACACTTTCTAACTACAACAATACAGTCTTTAAATATAGACGGCCAGAAGTAACCTGAACACACAATCTTCTGGGCGGTAGCATAACCGGACATATGACTGCCACAGGAACCACTGTGATAGTAGTTCAGGAATTTCTCAGCCTTTTCCAAGGTCAAACATCAGTGGAGCACAGAATTGACTCTGACACGATATAAAGTATCTCTGATAATGCGATATGGTTGCGATTGATGCCGAACTCTATGTCGAGCATCCTTCATCAACTCAGACTGGAAGGCAGATGTCTGAAGGTACACGATGATGTCACCGTACCATGGATCGAGAGTTCTGATTAGAAAGAGAGTTTCATCTGGGATATGATCCTCAGACTGAGACACAACAGAGTCGGTAGGGAGAGAGCAGATGAGATTAGAAAAAACCAGTGACTTCTTCGATTTGGCAGTGGTGAACTCCAAATCGAACTCCTGAAGGATCACAATACATTTGGAGTACTTTCCCCCCAGCAATTGTTGAGACAAAATATAATTCATGGGGTTGCAGTCGGAAATCATGGTTATCGTGCGCAATAGGATGTAATGGCGAAACTACTAAACGGCCTGGACCGCGGCAAACACCAACTTCTCGACATGGGCATAACGCGTTTCATTTTCAAGGAGATTCTGAGACAGATAATAAACCACGTGTTTATTTCCGTCATCATCATCCTGTACCAGAACCATGGCAATTGTGATGAATGCAAAAGCCAAGTAGAGGGTAAAGTCACGATGATAGTTGGGAGGACGTATTAATGGAGCATTGACAAGCAATGTCTTAAGTTTATCGAAGGATTTCTTAGCAATCTCGTCCCAATGGAAGGGAACGCCCTGTTTTAGAAGTCGTGTAAACCCTTTGGCTACTTCTACATAGTTTGAGATAAAGCGACGTTGATACAATGAGGATGGGGAGGGGAGGTTAACAATAGCCTCAACCTTGAGAGGGTCCAGGCGAATTCCATCTTTAGAGACAATGAAACGCAAACGACGACTAGAGTCAACGCAGAAGATGCACTTGTGAGGATTAAGCCTGATATTGTAACGTCTGCAGTGGAGAAAAATCTGGTGGAGATGTTTAGGATGGTCTTCGTGCCGAGCTGAATGAGCCAGTAGGTCATCCAGATGTGGCTAGACAATATTACGTATGTCGTGAAAGGAGGATTGGATGGGTGGAAATGAGACTAAACTAACTGAAATAAAACTATCTAATCTAAGCTAAATACTGATAAAGAAACTCTAATACTAACCCGGGTGGCTATATGTGAATACAACTTAAGATTGTTCCAATTCAACAATAACCATGAAAATGTATTATTAATTAAATTGAAATGTGCAGAAACAAATAAAGATAACTCTGTTTAAGAAATTAAGCAGAGTTATATAAACATATTGCATTCATCATTGTATACCATTTACATGTAACTATGAAAAATAACGTTTCAATTATACTCAGAAATGATATATAAAAGGAAGCGTTGTTAAAGAAAATATACATATAAATGATAGCAATTTTAAAACGAATATCATAAAACAAAAGAGATCAAAAGTAAACAGATAGAAATACCTTGCTCATCTTGATGACTTCAAATGCAATCTGATACTCTATCCAGTAACTATAATGCAAAACCAAATTCCAAGGTACAGAAATGCAACACTTCAAAGATAATTTCGCATGAAAATCACCAGATGTGATCCTTTTTCAAAAAATATATAAGACAATGTGATGCAGGAGCATCGGACCTGGCCAGCAATGTGGAAGACTGTCCACATGTTGTGGCTTGACAGAGTGAAATTCGTTGCTGTGTGTTAAAATCCAGTTTGCTAAAGAGGTCGACTTCATAAATAATTAGTTATTATTGTAATAGGCGTATCTATCTTATTGTTAAGATTGTTATAACAGGTGTAAGTGAGCACAAATAGATAGGAGTTTATTGTTAGAATTTTTATAATTAGAAGATTATGTATCGAGTAGTTAGAAAGAAAAGGTAGGACAGCTGTAATAAAAACGAAGAGATTTTTCTTCGTTAAAAAGGAGTTAGTTTTGGAATTGTAGGGGGAGAGAGCGCGAGCTCAGAAGATAGTGAAAACAGTATGTTGTGTGTAATAGAAGTCAGTCCTTATGTAATTGAGTAAACGTAGAGTTTTTTTTGTATGTGTGATTGTAGAGCGAAAGCTCAGAAATAAAAAAATAGTGTTTGTGCAAACAGTGGCCTGTTATGTCAAAAGCCGACTTCTATTAGTTTTATTAAATGTGACAGATCGATATCATGGCATTTTCTGTTTTGAACACAATCTTGAGTAGGGTTTATTCATTGCACAAGCGACTGCAGCAAGAATCTTCGGTAGTGATTATTCATTGCACGAGTTCTGTATAGCGTTTATTCATTGCGTGCGCTAACATCGGAGGCAGTTCACATGTTGCAGAGAGTTGTACGCATTGAACATCGTCCCAGAAAAGAGATTTATGATGAGAATCATGACCTGTAAATATCATATCAGAGAATGAATGAATGACAATTGTACATGTTTTCGAAGCTCTTATTTCTGGTAATCTCCGGACTCCATTTATATATTCCACTGGTTATCAGTTTCTATTTCAAGTGAAGATATTGTATCTGGAGCAGTTTTGAATTGAATCATAATTTGCGAAGAAGTCGGGATTGGCGTTGTATCAACCGGCCAAAATCAAGGGAAGATCAGTCGTGTTAGTTGCAACGATTCGGTGTAATTGACATCGGAGCGGGTATAATGACGCGTTCCATCCGATCGCAATAAAACCGGAATTTAGATTGAATTCAGTTTTAGATGGAGGCAGTTCCAAAATTTATGGATCGGCGATGCAATTTCTACAAGATATACGTGACATGTCACTGCAGAAAAAGGGCGATCCCAAACGGTGAATGCGTTGACAAAATCTTGTTGAGTTGTGATGCTGTGAAAGACCAGTAAGATGAAAAACGCAGATATTCTGTGATATACAAAATTCTACAGGTTGAATTTAGATTCCATGTCACGTAAAAGAAAACTCCTGGGCGTTGTTATATGGTATAAGAGCGTTTTAATGCAGGTATAAAAAGGATTGGTAGTATTTATGTTGCGCCCAAATGGGAATAGATGCCATCGAATTGGATCGATCGGTAAAGTGTTTGTTGTTAATTGTCAACAGAATTATACTGCAAATGTTTTTTTTTAAACCCGTAGCTTGTATCTATTATATGCGAAAAGAAAGAATTGTATGGGCTGCGCCCTGTAGGAATGGAGCAAAGGGATTCATTTTCTGTGTTTTAGTTTGAACCACGATTTTTTTAATCTCAGCATTCCGGTATTTTGAAGAGTGAACAAGATTTTTATGTTTGTATTGTTTTCCGCTATTGACTGTAATCGAATTGGATTGAGCACAGAAATTTAGTGCATCAATTTTTGGTATCAGAGCCAAAGATACAGGTGTTTGCAGCCAAGATGCCGCCAAGGAGAGGGGTTGGTCGAGGAATTGGTCGAGGGAGACCAGAAGCAAATGCAGTCCTGATAGAAGAAGTACGAAGACTGCGTGAACGAATGGAGACAATGGAAACAGCCCAGAGAAGAGCACCTGATGAGGGAGCTGAAATTTCTTCAGAAGAATCTGAGGAAGAGGTAGAAGCAGAAGAAGAGAATGAAAATATTAAATTCATGAAGATGCTGGCGAAGGTTGGAAGCAAACCCAAATTGGAGATTCTTATGTATGAAGGGAGTCTGAATGCTGAAGAGCTCATGGATTGGATCAGATCCATAGATCAGTATTTCGATTATGAAGAGATTGAGGAGAATAAGAGAGTGAAGTTTGCAGTTACCAGACTGAAGGGTCATGCAGCGATCTGGTGGGACGAGTTACAGACATCAAGAACGAGAAAGGGGAAATCTAAGATCAAGCAGTGGGATAAAATGGTAAGCAAACTGAAAGCCAAGTTTTTGCCTAAAGACTATCATTTGAATCTTTTTAAGAAGATGCAAAATCTGAAGCACAAAGGAATGTCTGTTAAAGAATATACTGAAGAATTTTACAGGTTAAGCATCAGGACAGGGCATGTAGAAGATGACTTGGAGAAAGTAGCCAGATATGTTAATGGGCTAAGGTATGAGATCCAAGATGAGATTAGCCTGTTAAGTTTGAAAACTGTTGAAGATGCTTATCAAGCAAGTTTGAAAGCAGAGGAAAAACTGTTGCGCAAACAAAACCAGAGGAATAGAGGTAAGAATCTGGCAAAAGAAGGGGGAACATTTGAATCCAAATTTCAACACTCTCAGAATGAAGCAGGGAGTGCGAGCAATAAAGCACCACAAAGAGGAGATTCTGGCCGCGGAAGGTTCGTGCCCAGAGGCAGAGGCCGAGGAAGAGATGTCCGGTGCTTTGCATGTGGTGAATGGGGACATGTACAATGGGATTGTCCTCATCAGAGATCAGCAAATCAGCGCAACGTGAATGTTGCTGAAGCTAAGGAGGAGATTCCTCAACCTGAAGTTAAAGAGGAACCACCAGAAGACGGAGAGTCCCTATTACTGAAGAGGGTATTACTGGAAGGAGCTAAGGAAGCCAAAGAACGAGTTCAAAGGAAGACTTTATTCAGAACTGTATGTAAGTCCAAGGGTAAGTGTTGCAAGTTGGTAATTGATAGCGGTAGTACTGACAATCTTGTTTCTACAGAGATGGTGGACAAGTTGAAGTTGGAGAGAACAGTACACCCCACTCCTTATAAAGTATCGTGGCTCCAGAAAGGCCATCAAATTTTTGTAACTGAACAATGTCAAGTTGAATTTCAGATTGGTACTTATAAGGATGTCATTTTATGTGATGTAATGCCGATAGATGTATGCCACATATTGCTAGGGAGGCCTTGGCAGTTTGACCGAAATGCCATACATGATGGCAGAAGGAACACCTATACTTTGGAGAAAGATGGGAATAAGCATACACTACTGCCAATGAAAGCTGAAGCTGATAAAGAAGTACTTGGAAACAGTGTTACGTTGATGAATGAAAAGATCCTGTTGCAGGAAGATGAGAAGGGTAAGGAGATGCATTTTGCTAATGTTGGAAAACCCAAGGTAATTTTAACTTCGACAAATTTAGAAGATTTACCTGAAGAAATTCAGAGTTTATTGAATGATTGTGCTGATATTGTTGTGGATGAGTTGTTACCCATCAGGAGTATTAGTCACCATAATGATCTAATACCTGGAGTCAGTTTGCCGAATAAAGTAGCCTACAGGGTAATGCAGGAAAATGCCAAAGCTGGAACACAAATGGAAAAGTTGATGGATAAAGGACAAATCAGTGGAAATCTTAATCCATGTGCTGTGCCAACAGTACTCAGTCCGGAGAAAGAAGCTGAAGGGTGCATGAGTAAAAATTCTCGAACCTTATATAAAACCACCATCAGATTGAAGAATGAAGGTTTGGAGGAATATGCAGTCTCTAAAGAAGAGTTGAAATTAGATCCGAAGAAAATCCAAGCAGTTGTGAATTGGCTAATTCCTAGAAGCATATTTGAGGGAGATTACAAAAGCAAATGGCAGGAATGCGGTAGCAAAAACAAACAACGAGCAGATATGAAGAGACGGAAAAAGGAATTCCAAACAGATGATTTAGTCATGTATTGCAGATTAGTGCTTATCCAAAAAGCCAAAAGAAGAACCACAAGGAGACGCCATAACAGACGAAAGCCCAGAGCAGGAAAAAGGAAAAAGAAAGAGCCAAAGAAAACCAGGAGTCAGACTCACTATCAGTGTTTGATCAAGTGGAAAGAGCAACCAATGGAAGATACCAGTTGGTTGACAACAGCTGAATTGCAGAGATATGGAGTAAGTCTTGAAAGTTTGAAGGACAAATCTTTTCTTCCCCGGGAGTCTGATGCAGGAGCATCGGACCTGGCCAGCAATGTAGACTGTCCACATGTTGTGGCTTGACAGAGTGAAATTCGTTGCTGTGTGTTAAAATCCAGTTTGCTAAAGAGGTCGACTTCATAAATAATTAGTTATTATTGTAATAGGCGTATCTATCTTATTGTTAAGATTGTTATAACAGGTGTAAGTGAGCACAAATAGATAGGAGTTTATTGTTAGAATTTTTATAATTAGAAGATTATGTATCGAGTAGTTAGAAAGAAAAGGTAGGACAGCTGTAATAAAAACGAAGAGATTTTTCTTCGTTAAAAAGGAGTTAGTTTTGGAATTGTAGGGGGAGAGAGCGCGAGCTCAGAAGATAGTGAAAACAGTATGTTGTGTGTAATAGAAGTCAGTCCTTATGTAATTGAGTAAACGTAGAGTTTTTTTTGTATGTGTGATTGTAGAGCGAAAGCTCAGAAATAAAAAAATAGTGTTTGTGCAAACAGTGGCCTGTTATGTCAAAAGCCGACTTCTATTAGTTTTATTAAATGTGACAAATCGATATCATGGCATTTTCTGTTTTGAACACAATCTTGAGTAGGGTTTATTCATTGCACAAGCGACTGCAGCAAGAATCTTCGGTAGTGATTATTCATTGCATGAATTCTGTATAGCGTTCATTCATTGCGTGCGCTGACATCGGAGGCAGTTCACATGTTGCAGAGAGTTGTACGCATTGAACATCGTCCCAGAAAAGAGATTTATGATGAGAATCACGACCTGTAAATATCATATCAGAGAATGAATGAATGACAATTGTACATGTTTTCGAAGCTCTTATTTCTAGTAATCTCCGGACTCCATTTATATATTCCACTGGTTATCAGTTTCTATTTCAAGTGAAGATATTGTATCTGGAGCAGTTTTGAATTGAATCAGAATTTGCGAAGAAGTCGGGATTGGTGTTGTGTCAACCGGCCAAAATCAAGGGAAGATCAGTCGTGTTAGTTGCAACGATTCGGTGTAATTGACATCGGAGCGGGTATAATGACATCCTATCGCAATAAAACCGGAATTTAGATTGAATTCAGTTTTAGATGGAGGCAGTTCCAAATTTATGGATCGGCGATGTAATTTCTACAAGATATACGTGACATGTCACTGCAGCAAAAGGGCGATCCCAAACGGTGAATGCGTTGGCAAAATCTTGTTGAGTGGTGATGCTCTGAAAGACCGATGGAGACGAAAAACGCAGATATTCTGTGATATACAAAATTCTACAGGTTGAATTTAGATTCCATGTCACGTAAAAAAACTCCTGGGCGTTGTTATATGGTATAAGAGCGTTTTAATGCAGGTATAAAAGGATTGGTAGTATTTATGTTGCGCCCAAATGGGAATAGATGCCATCGACTTGGATCGATCGGTAAAGTGTTTGTTGTTAATTGTCAACAGAATTATACTGCAAATTTTTTTTTTTTTTTTAAACTGTGGCTTGTATCTATTATATGCGAAAAGAAAGAATTGTATGGGCTGCGCCCTAGGAATGGAACGGGGATTCATTTCGTGTTTTAGTTTAATTCATGATTTTAATCTTTGCAATTCGGTATTTTGAAGAGCAACAAGACTTCTCTGGCATATTATTTCTACGTGGTTAATTGTAGAGAGTGCAGGATTCCGACACGGGAATTTTGGTGCATCGAGTAGACACATGTCTTGAACTCTGCATGTTGCGGCTTAAAATAAAGACTCTCGGATTGCGAAGCTTTTTGGATCCGTCTTCTGTATGATCCAGTCCAACATCTCTGGGCACGGAAAGATGGCGGGATGCGACCCAGCTAGGTGCAATTTGGACTTTTTGACTTTCAGGTATACTTCACGGTCCGGGAGATCTTCTGGGAACTCCTCTTCTGGCATGGCGAATTCACGGTATACTTCATACCACCTAAGGCTATCCTCCTTTGCGAAGGTGCAAAGGGTGTCTCTGTATATTGGCGGCGGAGATGTTTGTATGTCTGTGTCTGACTCTTCCTCCACCACCTGCCTGCTTCTCCTTCGGGATACCCGGGGTGCCATATTGCTAGAGTCGGAGAGGACCGGTACTGTGTCTGCTCTGAATTCACCTGCTGCATTCAAGACAGAATCCCAAGATAAGAAAGACATGATGATAATGGCTAAATAGAGTCTACACATGCAAAGATTAATTGACTGTTCTCTGGGAGTCGCTGGGTCGTTGATCCTCAAAAGGGACTCACACGCGACCTCGCGACCTTGCGACTAGGTCGCAGGGTCGCAGAGTCGCCGAGAAGGAGTTTTGCGACCTTGCGACCTTGCGACCTGGTCGCTAGGTCGCAGGTCGCACTTGCGCCTGCCGGAGGGTTTCGCGCGCGCGCGACTTCGCGGCCAATCTTTACCTAACGGGAAAAATATGCAGTTTGAAAGGGCCTAAACTGACCATAAGGCACAACCATGAGGAAAAAGGTAAGAGACGGGTGACCTTGGGGTTTGTGGGAAACAAAACAACGGTGAAACTCAAAAGAAAAACCCTACATCCTTTCCAGCAAATAAATAAGACCGTGGGGAGGCTCAATAATGGCAAGGAATGCTTAAGAGGGAAACATAGGGAGGAAAAGGCAACTTACCCGGAAGAAAATGCGCCAGTCGACCTGTCAGAGCAATTCCACGGTTTTCGCTGAGAGTCACAAATGCGACCTAGCGACCCGACCTTATATAGAAAGGTCGCACGTGCGGATACTTAATGAGGTCGCAAGTCGTAAGTTTGCGACCTTGCGACCTCAAGGTCGCTGGGTCGCAAAGGTCGCTGAGTCGCTAATTTCTTTAAAACTTCATTTTGCGACTTTGCGACCTTGCGACCTTGAGGTCGCTAGGTCGCAAGGTCGCAAAGTGATCGAATTCTGACTCTTGCGACCTGGCGACCTATGCGACCTTAGGGTCGCAAAGTCGCATAGGTCGCATGGGTCGCAAATAATGGATATGCGACTTAGCGACTTGCCTTTTAAAACTTTACTTGGCTTTTTTCTTTTTTAGTTTCAAGGGGGCTCCAAAAATTTTGAAGTGTGTGTTATGATTTTATGTATTTTTGGAGGGTGTTGTAGGAGCTACAACACTGCGCGGTGATCCCATCTGCACCAACCCCCTTCTGGCAGCGGTACACTTACTGTTGTTATTCTTTGCCAGTAACGGCCAGTACATTCCTCCTTTCTTCTCGTTCGGCTGTCTTCTCACATTTTTCTGTTATTCGGGGATTTACGTATTGCCTGGTTTCTTCCATGCTCTTACGCCATCTATT